>DWHP01000387.1:0-20435 GCA_018247895.1 Parnassius honrathi
ATGTTGCCAGGTCGAGTCGTCGTAGGTAGCAACCGAACCTCCACCGGAGATTCTTAGCACTCCCTGTCCCGCCGTTACCATGGTCACCACCTTATCCAGGAATAGCGGAGCCGCCGGGGACTGAGGGCCGTCTATTTGTGTAATTGTTCATGGGGGGTATATTGCCATAGTTGGCAAGCTTGGCGGGTTGGCAACCGCAGTTTTTTTGTTGTACAGTTGCTGTTATCATGAAAATGCTGCTGCCCATCTCCTGCCTGTCTCTCTCTGTCGCCTTTTACGACACCCACGGGAAGATATAGGGTAGTGGATATTCTTAACCGCCACTACACGCCAATTTTATGTATGTAAAGCATCATAACTTTTTTCTATTTATAAGAGTCTGCTCCATCGTATACAACCGTTAAAAATTGATTGGCATAATTCAAACGTAGTGGATAGATCATTGAAGATGACTTACGCACTGGACGGCCGTCAACTTCGAGTGCTGAAGAAAATATCGGAAAAATTTGCTATTTGATCCTGAGGGACCGTAGATTGAAAATCAGATAGATAGCTGAGATCATAGATATATCGAATGAATGAACTCAAAATATGATTCATAATGAATTGGGGTTTCCGAAGGTTTCTGGGAGATGGGTACGGAGTCTCTTTTCAACCGAACATATACGCAACTAATTAGCGGTTTCGCGCGATTGTTTGGAGTTGTTTCAAGCCAATTCACAAAACTTTTTAGAGATATTCGTTATTACTGATGAAACTTTGGTTCATTACATAACTCCTGAATCAAAACAACAATCAAAATAATGAAGGAGACCAGGCTCACCGCCTCTGAAGAAAGCTAAAGTGATTTTGTCTGTAAGCAAAGTAATGGTATCAGTATTCAGGCGTTCAAAGGAAGTCAGTATGGTCGATTATCCACCGAAAGTAACCACCATAAGCTCTACTTATTACTGCCTACTTTGAAGTCAGTAGCATGATGAAATTAAGAAAAAAACGCCCAGGAATGTTAACCAAAAAAGTATTGTTTCATCAAGACAACGCACGCCCTCACACGTCCTACGAAACGATGTGTGGCTTGTAATTACTTCCACACCCCGCTTATTCGCCTGATTTGGCACCATCTGACTTCCACCCCTACCCCAATCTAAAAAAAAACATTTAGGACGACAGAAATTTTCATCAAACGAAGAGATTGTTGCTACCGTTAATGCCTATTTTGAGGACCAAGATGAGGCATTTTTTGAAAAATACCATTTTTTAATAATGATATAATGGCTTTAGAAACTAGATGGAAGAAGTGCATTGAGAAAATGGGTGATTACGTCGAAAAATAAATATAATTTTAAAATCATCTGGTTTCGTTTTCATATTCAGGCCGCGAACTTTTCAATCCACACTCGTACGTATAGAATTACTTAATAATATATGTAACCGTGTACTGGCGGTGAGGTGTACGAATATCCACTACACCATATCGTCCTTGGGATGTTGTAAGAGGATGAAGAGGAAAACTATAACAGGAGATGTGCAGCAGCATCTGATAACACTTTAAAATTATAAAAAAACTGCGGCAGCTAGTCCGCCAACCAAGTGTAATAATTATGGCAAACATCTCTTCTATGAAGCGGGAGAAAGAGGGTTTGTTCAACAGCGGGCTTTTGAAAAGCGTTTATGAATGAATGAATAATGACTAACAAACAATCACTATAACAAAATATCTAGTATCCAATCCTAGTATCAGACATATAGTTAAATAAATAATGTCAGTTAGTTAAATAAGTAATCTTTTGTGCGTGTTCATAGCACGGACATTGCTCGCGCCAACTCGTCTGTTCCTCGTGTGCTCACCGCACTAAACAATCTCCTGGACACAAAGCCTGAGTGCGACCAGTTTGCGTATGAAAGGACGGTAATATTGTTAGAATGCCTGAAAATTTGTGAGCGTGAAGAACAAATACGTTGTCTTTAATTAATGCAATTAGTTTTACCATTTTAATTAAAGTAAGAATAAATAAATAAATAACTGGTTGTACTGAGAACTCTTTACTGATTTTGCTAGCGTTTTTAACTCTTAACTTCTGATTGAGGATAGACGTAGGTGTCTATGGGCCACATCGTTCACTTACAATCAGGTGGACTGTGTGCTCGTTTGTCACCCTAGTTTCTATAAAAGACATTAACATTACGTGGGTGCCAGCCCTACATTTACATGCCTAGAACGGAGTGTGAGCCTTTCTTTCAGTCAATGCCCGGCCAGCAGGTGCATTCTTGACAAGACCATAGACAAATAATGTAGACTGAAAAGGCTATGACAGGAATAAAACGATAATAAAATACGAAGATCAAAATAAGTTTATTTTAAATTACATTTATTGCAGGTACTATTTCGTTAAATTATAAAATAAGTAATTTATCGTCCCGAAATGTCGACGAGATAGTCGTACCCATAACCTCTCGCCGATTGAATCCTGATGCCGACGTTGTTGGCACCAATACCTCCATACAGCAACCAATGTGTTGCGTACTGCGTGTATCCAAGCTCTTCCACCTGAATGTCTGATATCCTAGTCGTATAGTTCCCACGGTAAATTATATTTTGAGACTGAACAGCGTTGGGGATCGCCGGTCGCCGAACGTAAGTTCTGAACATAAAAGATTTAAATGACAAAAATATGTCTAGGTATCATATTATCTCAGTTGTGATAAATGACCAACTGGTTACGTTCGAGGTTTTTTTTATTAAAAATAGGTATACGTTTAAGCAAGATGATATTTGATTTGAGGATTTGAATGATTAGATGATATTTTTTTCTTAGTGGGCACTTGTGAAAGAGTTTATTGGAAGTTTTGTTGTTTGTTCGAGCTATATATTGGGCCAAAGGGAGCTACATGCATAGTTACTGATCCGTTACTCTAGTTCCACTCCGGATATCCTCATTACGAAGTCTGTCACACAGATAAATTCCATACGCAGCCCTCTCCACAGCTCGTTGAGCGACCTTGAGCTTTCTCTTACAGCCAGCAGTGAACGACCAAAGCTTAGATCCATACATCATCACTGGGAATGCGCACTGCTTGTACAATCTAGATTTCAATTTTGACGTATACGTGACGAGAAGATGCGTCGTAATCCTCTGAATGCTGCCCAGCAGAGTTGAATTCGCCGATTGACTCACTTCTAAAACAACCCATAAAAGACTACGGCTGGATATAAGCCTCTTTAATTATGGGCAGGATTTGTTTTTATTGTCACACTTGGAAGGCAAGTTGTCCAGATTCAGACGTCACACACTTGCGGCGCTACACTCCTCCGCCAGTCTGGATATTTTAGGCCAGAAGTAATGTAGTAAATAATATAAATATAGAAGTAAAGAAAGAAATAAAATAAGTTTATAAAGTAATACATTGTATAAACTTCATACAGACCTATTGAGCAGCCAATCATCAGGCCGTGTGTATCCGTAGGAAAATCTGGTCCTGGTAAACGGTGACTTCACGATTGAGGCACTAAAGCCAGCTGCTAAGGCTGCTAGTGAGATACATAGAAGATAAAATTTCATCTGCGGAAAAAATACGATTATTACTAATGAAATATGTAACATTTTCCTCATTACACATCTATACATATAATAAAAATCTAAATTTCAGATGTCTGTACATTTTTTATTTTTGTAACAAAATTGATTGAGAGGGACTAAAAATAAGTAACTGAATACATTTCTATAATTTTTAGAATTGTCTGTTTGTCGTTCTGCCTGTCTGTCTGTCTATTTGTTTGTTAACGTATCATTTATAAAGTATTCATTTATGTCAAAATAATCGGTATGAAAATTGTAAAGCGTGTCTTTGTTTGAAATTTAGTTTTTGTTTCATTAAAATCTTTTCATCCTATCAAAAGATATGATTTATATTCTTACGTATGGGTACGAATTTGTTCAATGTTGGTGTTGAGTGATCAAGGACATTTTTGTAATTAAATAATGTAAAATAGTGTTCTCTATTAATATATGTATCTAAACGCAGTAAACAAAAATAATATAGAATAAGGTAACAAATATTTATAAAAAATATATAAATCCTAATATTAATTAAAAAATACAATATTTAACCAATGTCATCGATAGATGGTGTTGTGCAAC
Organism: Parnassius honrathi; assembly: GCA_018247895.1. Taxonomy (NCBI): domain Eukaryota; kingdom Metazoa; phylum Arthropoda; class Insecta; order Lepidoptera; family Papilionidae; genus Parnassius; species Parnassius honrathi. The sequence continues at coordinate 4,140 of DWHP01000387.1, forward strand.
TTATTTATTAAATTTTAAGTAGGTGTGCTTATTTTTTTTCTTAACCGCCGAGTAGGTACCTACAACATGGTAAATCAAATTTTGAAGGAGTTATTAACAATTTCTTAGGGTTCAGCAAGGATCGTAGAAGCTTGACAGTAAACATATTATACTTCCTACTTTCCTTCTTCCCTACTTTCCAAAAGTTTTAAAATTTACATTGTCGTGAAATTGAAAAATTAGCCATTAATTACCCATTCTTTTCTAAATATCACATAATTTTTATTTTACTGTAATAATAAGTGAACTTCTATAATTTTATATAGATGGCGCTACAAGTATTTTTAAGCACCATAAGGTTTTTCTTGGTTCGTTTGTGGGTCCGTTTATTTGTTCGTTCGTTTGTTTGTCTGATTGACCGACTAACTAAATGTTTTTATTCGGATTAGTGTCTTTCTAAATCTTCGCGACAATTTAATTTATAAATAAATCATCATCACTTAGAATAGCAAAAGTACTGATTCCACGCGAACGAAGTCGCGGGCACAGCTAGTACGTAATATATTTACGTTTTCTTATGTAGTCTAAGACAAACAACCCGGTGGGCATTTTGGGATCCCACATATAGGCCTGGCATTTTATGAACGTTTTTGGTCGTTATTATAGGGATTTCAAAGTTCACAATGGGTAACTTACTAAATTCAATCTTTTGAAAAAATGTTATTCACGTCTGAACTAACTGCACACATGTTTCATTAAAGCGGAATATTATGACAATATTGTTACTCCCCTGCCAATGCAGAGTTAAAAAACCCAAATACAATTTGTATTGCAAAAAAATGCTTGCACATCGTTTAACTAATAGGTCCTTACATATGAAATTGGCGTTTTGTACGGGAAGAATATAAAATCAATTTTTTTTGTAAAATTTATTTTAATTAATCAAAGTACGCACCGTTGTTATCTATGCACGTTCGCCATCTCATAGGTAGTTTACTAAAAACTTTTACCTTTACTAAAAAAACCACGGGAGCGAGAATCAATCAACTCTTTGAAGGCGGTAAGGACTGCCGCATCGGAGTTGAATTTTTTTCCTTGTTGTTGTCCAAATTGTCGCAAAAAAATGGTAATCTGTTTGAGCAAAGTCCGGGGAGTACGGTGGATATCGCAGACATTTCAATTGCAGCTTATCTAACTTAGTGGTTGTTTATTGTGCAGTGTGTGGTCTTGCGTTGTCGTGAAGCAGCAGTGGCCTAGAGCCATTGACCAATCTCGGTTGTTTAGCAGCTAATTCTTCCTTCATGGTTTGCAGTTGCTGACCATGGTTATCTGCCGTAATCGTTTCGCCAGACTTTAGAAAGCTGTAGTGAACGACACCGGTGGTAGTCCACCAAACACTCACAAGTAACTTTTTCTGAGTCCATTTCCGTTTAGGGCAGGCTTTGGCTGGGTCTCCAGGGTTCAGCCATTGCGACGAGAGTATCCGATTATTGTACAGTATCAACTTTTATCACAAGTAATGATGCGACTTGCAATCCCTTCATTTTTGTGTCCGTTGGGCAAAGTAACACAGCAGTCAACGCGTGTTTGCAAGTTCGGTTAACTCAATTCATGAGGTATATATCGTTTAAGTTTTTTTACTTTCTCAGTTTGCTTCAAGTGGATTAATATTGTTTTATCACTTACCCCGAAGCCTGTAGCTATCTCTGCAGTGCTTTGTGATGAATCCGCTTCCACAACAGCCTTTAATTCTCCGTTTACCACTTTAGTGTCCGGCCGTCCACGGGGTTGGTTCTGAAAATCGAAATTTCCAGAACGAAAACGTTGAAACCAAAAAAGTACCGTGCTTTCTTTTGCGACAACAGCGCGGTACACATCATTAATCCTTCGAAGTGTTTCTACAGCACTGGTGCCACGGCAGAACTCGTACTCGTAAATATACCGATATTTCATGTTTTCCATTGTGCGGTAATAAGCGATGCCAAAGAAAAATATAATGAGGAAAAACAAATGAATGACTGTTTTCAAAACTCAAATGTACCAGCTAAATGAATTAATAAATTTGGATTTGGAATTCTTAACCAAAGAGGAGATATTTCAGATCAAAATTGTCAGTACGACAAAACGCTAATTTGATATGTAAGGACCCAATATTTGATTCTATCCTTTTACATTTTTATTGATTCGTTACAACAGCCTATCAGCAGTTCACTGCTGAACATAGGATAGCACATAGATTACCTCAAATGGAGGAATTTGCCATAGTTGCAACGCTTGACGGGCGGGTTGGCAGTTTTTTATTTTCTATTTGTTAAAAGGAAAACGCAACTCTCTCACTCCGTCGACTCCTTACGACACTCAGTGAGATATGGGGTAGTGGATATTCTTACTCCACTATTATGTTAACTAAATTAACATCTTAATAGACTCTTAATACTTAATAATAATAAAATTAAACACATCCATTACAAAAAGTATTGTTGTAAAAATTATAGCAAAATAACTGTATGTCTGATAATTTATTTATTCAACATTAATATTATTCACGAAAAATTCAACCCAAAATAATTATTCCGTAAAATAGTAAAATTATTATAATTAATACAATCACGTGTTACTTTACGAAAATCCATTTTAGTGAACATGTTAAAATTACTACTCTCTAAAAAGGTGGGAGGTTAGAAGGTGCTGTTCAAACTGTGCAACACATTATTTTTGTTTTTAGAGCGGATCTTAGCTAATTAATTTAAACATATTTAGTAAAATCATTAACATAACACAATAACGAAACAACAGTAATACAATAATTATTACTCGCCTTTTAACAGCTTCAGTCACTAAGTTACAATCAACTCGTGTGTACTATCTCATACTGGAACATTTCGAGAGTTATATTTATATTTACCGAATACTGATAACGATGATAAAGTGATAACGAGTATTAGTGTTTCATATTGAAGACAATAAACCTATTATCATGAAATTCATGGAAACGGTACGAATATTAATTTATTTATCAAGTAAATGTAGATCCTGGCTTTGTTCCTTCCCAATCGAAGCTAAAATAGAGCACAGACTTTAAACAAATATTATGATGATAGCTATGATGATCATCAAAAAATTATCAAACACAGGACACAAACGAACGCGTTGGTTGACAAATAAAACAGTAATTATGTACATCATTCAAGATATTTTCTTCTTACACAATAAACAAGAGTTTCGGGACGTCTGTTAATTAACAATAAATACATCTGAATTAATTCTTGAATCCGCGATTCAACTACTATCGTGAACCACTCCCAATACAAGCAATTCAAGCTTACCGGAAGAGGTTGCAAGGAATATAAATAATGTGAATGACATTGCTAGTATATTTCAAAATGAAAATAAAACAATGATTCAATCAGAAATACCTTGTATTGGCATTGTAAGAATATCCACGAACCCATCGTCCCGCGTGTGTCGTTATAGGTTGTCAACATTAGATAACAAACCGGCAAAAAGGCAGCAGCGCCTTCCTTAGAACAACGAAAAAATAAAAACTGTGGTTGCCAAGCGGTCTGTCAAGCGTGGCAACTGTATTAAATATGCCCCTTATGAAACAACGTTTGCCTGCCTATGTTCAGCAATGGACTTGATGGGTTGAAATGAATGAATAGATTGATGCAATTAGATCGAAATATTATCTACTACTGGGGAAATTACGAACAATATGCAAAAAATTATACATCCTCCTCTATATCCTCTATTTTCATATGTGGTAGAGCCACGCTGCAGCTATATTATGGTTGTAGCATGACTAGGTCGGCTCGACCGGAGAAGGACCACGCTCTCACAGAATACCAACGTAAAATCGCAGCTTATTACTGTTGTGTTTCGTATGGTGAGAACCGATGACCCTTTTCACTGAAAACGAGGTATTCCACCCCAGTCCACACAGGTGATAACGGATCTGCATTTTAAATCGTGGTCGAGGATAGATGTACTCGTAGATGTCTATGGGCCACAGCATCCACTTACCATCAGATGGACTGGGTGCTCGTTTGTCACTCTAATTCCGTAAAAAAATATCATCAACACTTACTTTGTCGTATTTCCTCATTACAAAGGCGTTCAGCCAGTATGGCTAAATTGACCTTCAAAGAAGTTGACGTGCTTAATAAACCAGAACGGTGTTATTTGAAGCCGTTCCTTCGCGGCAACTTTATACAGCAGAAGTTCGGCCTTAGATGGAATATTGTTCCCTTTTCTACCAAGGAACACGCCGGCCCCCTTTGTTTAATCGCGTACAACACAGAGCTCAAATCGTCGACGATCAAGTTTTTTCTTATCGCCCTTATTAACTGGCCTTGCGAAGAGACATTACAGCTCTTTGCAGTATTTATCGTATTTAGCATGGGAAGTGCTCCAAAAAACAATGATGATGAGACAAAGCGCTTAATTCCTACACACATCATCTAGATTATTACTAGTTTCTTCGTATTACCTACGACTATATTATGAAAATTACTATCGTCAGCGGTTCTCCGGGGCGATATGAGTTAGAGATCTCAACTAAAAGAACCTGCTCTTTTCTAAAAGGCCAGCATATGCAATTCCTCTAGTATTTTGGATGTTCGTGTTCGGCCGTGGAATAATGTATATTAAGCCGTGGTAGATCAGGGGCTAAGTTTTCACAGTACGCGAGCAACCCGGGATCGATCCCCGCCGGCACTAATTTAAATTAATTAATATATTAATAAAATAAATAAATTAATTGCAATTTTAACTGCTGATTTAACACGTGCTCGGCGGTGAACGAATACGTCATGTGAAAACCTGCAAGTACGAAAAATAAAAAAAATATTTCAAAGACATGTGAAGTTCGCCAACACGCATTGAGGCAGCGCGGCGGACTTTTCCTTGCGCTAAAACCATTTTAGGAAAGAGAGGCGGCCTGAGCACAGCAGTCGGACGTATATAAGCTATAACTTTAACTTTTATACTATTGAGATGTTGATAAGTTGTAATGTTGGAATTATTAAAAACAGAAGTGGTACTTTGATGGGCACTTGCAGTTGTTGTCGGTTGCTATTGCTGAAAATATGTAAACATCTTCTTCCTCATTATCAATACGTAAAAATTAACACGGGTCTCGCCCACTGTCGGGACAATCTGCCGTAATTACCACGCTTGGGTGGCGAATTGTCAGACATCCTGCACCATCCCCGTCGATAGCTTGGCGTGAAAGAAATGGATACACAGCACACACGAACCACAGCAGCATTAAGCTACTATTTTATGCTGGTGTTCTGTGAGAGGGTGGTCCTTCCCCGGTCGAGCCGACCCATTCATGCTACAACCATAATAAAGCTGCGACGTGGCTCCACCACATATAAAAACCTACTCTTAATTTAGGCCATCCTCAATATATTACCAATTTGTTTAATATTTTTTCATCTAGACATTCCTTGCCGACTTACCGTTATTTTGCTTTGTCACTCTTTCCTCAATCACTCTTTCTGTGTCCAAATTAGATTAACCACGTTCACTACTCTATTCATTAATCTTCAAAGGCTGTAAGTTTTATATTTACTCCATTTCGGAGTACTGTACAATCAATAATGTAAGTTTAATGTTTACATAAGATGTTCCGTTCTTCATGCATTTTTATTACTTCAAACTTTTTGGTTCGGTCGAAAAGACAAGTTTTCAACTAGAATATTGAAAATAAAACATTTTGCATATTACAAATAAGCACCTTCAATTTTAAAAAAACATATACCTATGCTATTTTATAATAACATTTCTTGGACTGAATATATTTTGTCACAGATAATATTATAATAATACACATAATATAATGAATGCTTACTCACAAGCCCACAGAAACAAAGAGAGTATCAGAGAAAAGGAAAACAAAACAATATTTGTAATATTGGTCCTATAACGTAAGAAGAACATATATGTAAATACATTCACTGGTGATTTTCGGATCAACAGTGCAATTGTGTAAATCTAGATAGACATAATACTACTAGGTTACTAAATGCTACGACAAATTTTCTATCTAGGATTCTATCAGAGTATCCACCCTCTTACTCTTTCTCTATAAATTATTCAGGCTGTCGTCAGTAGGAAAGAGCGAAAAGGTGAGAGAATACATTCATCGTCTTCTTGTAACCTTTAACGCCTCTTTATTCTAGTGGTCTTTATCGTGACTGCTGATCATGTGATCCTGGGTTCGAATTCCAGGACGGGCCAGTAAACTAGTTATTTGGTCTTTTTGTTAAGGGATTTTTAGTAGCAGCTCGGAGTCATGAACTTGGCGGTGGTTCACCCCCGTGCCTCGGAAAACACGTAAAACCGTTGGTTCTGCGTCTAATCTTTCTACGGTAATGTCTAATTACCACTCCATAGCACTATGAGAGTGAGAGAATAGAGAGTACATCTGCGCTTGCGCATAATTTCGGGCGTTATGTATAACCTTGTTTTGCATATCATTATAGATTCTTACCAAGGATGATAAGTCGGGTTATTGAAATTAAAAATACGTCCTAATTTCAATAGAGAAGGAGGCTGGGTACTTCCACCTACTTGGGACCCTGTACTTATTAAACTTAAAACTAAACCCAAGCATAGCACTGCAATACTTCAAGACACAGTAAGTTTATCCTGCGTAGATCGGAACATAAATAATAATTTAAAAGCTGAAGGTACTCCGGGCTAACATTGACATCGGGACTTCAGTCACCTCAGTCCCCCGTGACCACGGGTGCTGGAAATCACCCTAAACATCGAGAATTGAAAATAATATAAAATTACATACCAGAAAATCCGTAAAAGTAGTTTTAATCAATGTTTAGTGTTCGCGTAAATATAAGAAATCAAAATGCGATTAAATTCACCTCGGTCCTTTCTTTATTTACTCTTTATCTAAATTTTAGTAAATGCTAATGCAACACGTGCATCAAAATCAACATTTGAATCCTGTTCTGACGAGCTATCTAGCATATCTAGAAGCTATATACGCCAACTCATTGTAAATAACACTAAGTTTGAACAATTTCGAATAATTGTATATTTCGCATATTATCTTATCTGCGTAGTCTATGACTCACTTAAGACAACAAAATATGTTTGTACTTTGGTAACAAACAACAAATTAAAAAATGTGTAAATTAAGAACCTTTCTTTTCAACCATCCATCTATTACATGCCATAAAAGTCCATAGAACATGAACATAGGCATTATCCATCCGCCATCTAGTATTGAGTAGCAGGACTAGGAGATCTTTCTAGAAAATTCAATACTAGAATTTTCCCACTGGCGTCATCTAGTATCGAGTGGCAGAACTAGGAGGGAACTTTCTACATCTAGTCGGTCGGGACTGGTATGTACTCGAACATTCTAGATGTTTCGCTAGAAAAGGATAATAACTATATAAGACAGGTATTGACCGCGACCCGGGTTAGTATTGAAATGGCGATTCAAGCTAAATACTTCGAAGCGATATAACTGCGAAGTAAAGTGTTAAGTGTGATTAATTATTAGTGTTTTTAAATTGTAATTGGTGTTCGGTAATTAAAGTGTCAATTTTAGTAATTCAATCGGCAGTTTTTATTGTCACGAACCCTGAGCTCGTAACAATATAAATATAATATAAATTACCACATACGGGGAAATCATCCATACCATCTGGATGACTGGCTGTCCACCACCGTGTGATTTAAAAGAAGTTTTCTTCCTCGCACAACTTTCTTATGGAATCGACTACCACCAGAGATTTTTCCGGAACGGTACGACTTAGGGACCTTCAAGAAAAGAGCCTACTCCTTTTTAAAAGGCCGGCAACGCATCTGCGATTCCCCTGGTGTAGCTCATGGGCGGCGGTAATCACTTACCATCAGGTCTCTTAAAAAAAATCGTCATGGCTGCCACGCTTGGCAACCGCAGTTTTTGTTTATTTTAAGTTATTATCGGGAAGATGCTGCTGCCCATCTCCTGGATTTGTTTCCCTCGGTCGCCTCTTACGACACCCACGAGATGATATGGGGTGGTGGATATTCTTACACCTCCACTGCATGGTTTCTTTTCATAAGAAACATAATTTAAATTCATATTTTATCAGCCCGTGAAAATTCTACTTCTGAGCCTTTTCACTATTGAGAGATTAATAATGTTCTCCAGACAGAATTTCGGTCACGATGACCAGTCTTAATAAAGACTAGCCATCTGCGCAGGATAGCGTTATACTGCTCGAGTCACACACCCAAGAACACCAGCACAGGTAAATTCTCTATTCCCTCACTCCCATTGTTCAATGGAACGGCAAGCCGATACGGCCGAAGAGATAACAGACACAGGACCAAACGTTTTTAGGTGTTTTCAGAGGCACAGAAGTGAAACACCGCTAACCTCCTAACTTCGAGCTGCTACTGAGAACTTCTTGTAAAAAACCCAGTAAGTGGTTTTACCCCGACTCGGAATTCGAACCGGGGTCCACGTGTTCAGAAGACGCTCTTACGACCACTGGACCAAAGAGACGTTAAAAGATCACAAAAATGCCATAGACGTATTTGTGTTCCAATTTGTATCCCACCTTTTCGCTCTTTCCTACCGCCAGCCCAGAAAACTCACATCGGCTCTAAGTTAAAAATATAAAAGCTATACCTATAACACCATCTGCCAGGAGCACTGTTTTTGGACGTAGTAGAGCCACGCTGCAGCTAGAATAATTATAGCACAGATGGGTCAGCTTGACCGGTGTAGGACCACGCTCTTACAGCATACCAGCGTATAATAGCAGCTAAAGGCTGCTGTATTTCCTATGGTGAGTGCTTTTTACTAGAAACGAGCAGGAAATCGTTGAAATGCGAGTTGTTTAACCATGTGGCATTCCTTGGCCTATGTTCAGCAAGGAATTGTGAGGGGCTATAAAGATGATGATCACTATAGTATAAACGCTTGTCACCACTTAAAACCTGTTACTTAAGCCTCTTTTTACTTTTTTACAGTAAACAAACGAGCACACAGTCCACCTGATAGTATGTGAATGCTGTGGCCCATGGAAATCTATATTTATCCTCGATTAAGAAAAAAATTCAGATGCGTTGTGACCCCTGAGGACTGTGTGATGAAATGCCCTCGTTTCCAGTAAAAAGGGTTTCCGGTTCTCGACACTCACCATACGAAATACAACAGCATGAAGCTGCTATTTTACGCTGTTACTCTATGAGAGCATGGCGCCTGTCGTGCCGACCCATAGCGCTACAAACATTATACAGCTGCAGCGTAGCTCTACGAAATATAATACAACTGCAGCGTAGCTCTACGAAATATAATACAGCTGCAGCGTGGCTCTACCACATATAAAGGGACCATTTTAAGTTAAAGCAGCGACGGGTGGTTGACCGTTGACCGTGGCGCAATAGCTTAGCAATGAATTATAACGCAGATAGCCGTGTGCTCGAATCCCGCACGGAACAGGTAGGCCTACAAGTAATTGTTCCGTGTCTGGATGTTAGTCCTTGTGCAATTTATGTATGTAAACTGCCTCTACAATACGGGAGAGAATCCTAGTGTAACGTTTGATTCGGGGGTAACTTTTAAAAAAAAGCTGCCATGGGTATATTCAATAGATTTTATGGATTCTCTAATACGATGTTTGTACTGAACAAACATAGCACAAACACAGCTGTGAGAAACGAGTACACTTAAAGATATTTATTGCTTTCTGATTCCAGAATGTAGAAGGAATTTGTCGGTAATAATATCCCTTACTTAGCAAATACACTGTGTAAATATTCTCAAGTAAACAAGAGAAGGATTTATTTCTTAAGATTACCGAGGTCAGAGTACTCGTAAACATGGCCTGAAAACCAGTTCCAAATTTCGTATATTTCTTCATTTATATTCTAAACAATATTCATTTTTAGATACGGTTCAGGTTAGGTTTACGATTAGGGTGTCACTTTTGAGATTTTTTTTACATGGCAAAGCCACGCTGCATCTTTTTTTTTATAGCATAAATGAGTCGGCTTCACCAGGAAAGGACCACACACTCACACAACAGCAACTTAAAAGAGCAGCTTAATACTACTGCGTTTCGTATGGTGAGTGTAGAGAACTGGAGACCCCTTTTTACTGAAAACGAAATATTCTATCTCAGTCATCAGGGATAAAAACGTATCTTCATTTGGATTCTTAATTGAGGATTAATGTAGATGTCTTTTAGCCACAACATCCACTTACCTACCATCAAGTGGACTGTGTGCTCATTTATCACCCTATCCTATAGAAAAATATTATACAAATATCAGTGTAAGCGAATACCTGACGACATAACCCCCCGAAAACATAGAATATAATACAGTGAAATATAGTGTTCCATTTTCACACAAGTGGTAAAATTATAAATGTTATAAAACCGACTTAAATATAATTTAAATGAGAACAAAAATTAATTAAACACACATTATGAAGGATAACTCAAAAACTATTGTTAGATCATGAATACATTTATATGGGTCCACACGAGAAGTACCAGCTTTCAGATAAAAAAGAACCATCAAAATCTGTTCACTCAGAGAAAAGTTCTGAGGCACATAAAAAAACATAAAGTCGAATTGAATATCTCCTCATTTATGAAGTCGGTAAATAAGAAAAATACAATATGAATTTTTTAAAAAATTGGCAGAGCATTTCCGTGTGCATTCTAGTACCATCCACACGTTCTACGTAATTGCCTGGCGTACAGCCAATTTAAACAACGTATCGCTTGCTCTTATTACAACGATGAACATAGTAATTTGACATATTTGCCGGCATTGGATTTAATTTTGGTGAATTAGTGCTAACTGCATTTTATACCTATCTTGTCACTTAAAACATCGTAACTCAGTATTAGCTACCTATCCTAGGAAATTAGAGAATTAATACCACCCATAAAAGCGTATAATTGTCCACCGCTAAACGTAGGCCTCACCCGTAGATTACAGTTGCAATGACTTGCGACAGGTTGGCAACCGCAGTTTTATAATGTTTTGAGTTGTTATCGGGAAAACGATGCTGCCCATCTCCTATATCAGTTTCCCTCTCTTACCCCTTACGACATCCAAGGATGTCGTAGAGAATATTCTAACACCAACACGACACGGTAATTAATGGCCATATCCAATGTTTACATGTATTATGTGCATATTATATGAAAGCTTGTGAATGTTTTTAAATCAAATACACAATATTAAAAGGCGAGTCCCATTGTATTTTACCGTTACAACCTATTAAAGTCATAGATTGCCTCATAAGGGGAATATTTGCCATAGTTGCCACGCTTGGCAAGCGGGTTGGCAACCGCAGTTTTTTTGAGTTTTAGGCGTTATTAGGAAGACGCTGCTGCGCATCTCCTGATTGGTTTCCTTCTGTGGCATCTTACGACACCAACGGGATGATAATGCGGGATAATGGAGTTCTTACACCGCCACTACATGGTACTTTACGACGTAATAATCAAATACAATTTATGTAAATACTTGTGCAATATATAGGTACCCTAACTAATGAAATACACCATTTTGGCAGCAACTGATAATAGTAAAGAGAGAATGCTAAAACATTCTAATTTGCATAATTTTATACGTGGTAGAGCCACGCTGCAGCTATATTATAGTTGTAGCACGAATGGGCCGGCTCAGCCGGGAAGAACCACGCTCTCACAGAATACCAGCGTAAAATAGCAGCTCAACACTGCTGTGTTTTGTATGGTGAGTGTAGAGATCCGGAGACCCTTTTTTACTGGTTACGAGGCATTCCACCTTAGTCCTCAGGGGTGACAACACACCTGCGTTTTTATTCTTAATCGAGGATAAATAGATGTCTATAGACTACAACATCCACTTACCATCAGGTAGACTATGTGCTCATTTGTCACCCTTATGCTATATTAAAAAAAACATTCAAGTTCAATTATACAACACATATTATAACATACTAGTGACTCACTTCGATTTCGCACGAGTTCTTTTTTATAAATCTTAAATGACAAACGATTCTTAATCGAGGATAAATGTACATATCTATGGACCACAGCATCCACTTACCATCAGGTGGACTATGTGCTCGTTTGTCACCCTTATTCTATAAAAAAAACATTCAAGTTCAATTATATAACACATTTTTATAACATACTAGTGACTCACTTCGACTTCGCATGAGTTTCTTTTATAAATCTTAAATGACAAACGATTCTTAATCCAGGATAAATGTAGATATCTATGGGCCACAGCATCCACTTACCATTAGGTGGACCATGTGCTCGTTTGTCACCCTTATTCTATAGAAAAAACATTCAAGTTCAATTATATAACACATTTTTTAACATTCTGGTGACTCACTCCGACTTCGCACGAGTTTTTTTTATAAATCTTAAATGACAAACGATTCTTAATCGAAGATAAACGTAGATATCTATGGGCCACAGCATCCACTTACCATCAGGTGGACTATGTGCTCGTTTGTCATCCTTATTCTATAGAAAAGACATTCAAGTTCAATTATATAACACATTTTATAATATATAACACATTATTATAACGTACACATCATTTTTGTAACATACATAGTGACTCACTTCGACTCCACACGAGTTTTTTTACGACAAACGAACTCACAGTCCACCTGATGGTGAGGGGCTGCTGCAGTCCACGCACACCTGCAGCCAACGTCAATCAAACAAGGCTAAGGATACGTTGTGACCTCTGAGGCCTGAGATGGAATGCCTCACATTCTGTAATTATACTGCTCCCTATACCCTTGAGTTCGGGACACAGCATTGCAAGCACTATTTGACGACAAAAATAGGTAAGAGCCTGGCACTAAACCTGTGATATTCAGAGAAGATCTCAAGTTCAGACCCAAACTCCAAATTGTTTGAGACAAACTATATATTCGCACCGTTAAACCATATGATGTAACACACATTTTTACATTGTGGATTTGGAGTCATATGACGTCCGCCAACATTTCCTTACCCTAAAACCCTCTTAGAAATAATAGGAGACTAGACGTTACGTTACTTACGTCGTGAAAACTATCAAAGAATGCGCGATTATTTCGGCAATTTTGAAAATCATATAACATTATCCAATTTTCAAGTAATATTCATAAGTAATATTCCCTTAACCTTCCTTATGAATCACTCTGCCTACTGGTGACAACCGAATGAAAATGCTCACACTGAGAATAACCCCAAAATACTTCAGACAGTTGACTCGGCAGAAAACTTCATGCCGTAATATTATGTATAAATTAATAACATGAAACATTGAACTCATCATGAAAGACAATCACAAACACGTTGTAACTGTTTACCCCGACACGAAAACGAATAAATTTCTATAAGTATGATCGTTATTTTCAACTCTTTTTCTACGTCGTTATAAGCGAGAAAAACAGTCGTTTAGACAATAGTTCCAATAATACAGCCACTCGGTAACAACCATCTTTTTGTTATTTATTACTTGCGTCTTAGTAAATTCTGTGTAGCTCAGAGGTAAAGCTCTCATAAATCTCACAGTAAGCGGCAACTGGAGTTCGATCCCTGTCGTTTCAATACAATTATTGATTGCAATTTTAATTGCAGATTTACCACATGCTCGTTGTGAAACAAAACATAGTGAGTAACACTACACATCCGAAAAATATGTACTTTGCGGCATAATCCATAACCTCATTTCGCCCTGCGTCATAAAGCCGAATTTTAAGTTCACATGATCATATCGGAATGAAGTATATCTGATTGATTTAATTTAGCGGCTCTCCACCCCTTTGCAGGCTGTCTTTTGATCCGATTACAATCTATGTGTCTTCAAGGCAAGAAAGAATAGGCGTTTCTTACGCTAAGACCGTTGGATTTACCATCTAAAACTCCATCAGCACGTGATGAATCCTGGTAGGATTGTACTCAAGCAATGGCCTGGAATTTAAAAAAAACCGTCGTCAAAATTATACTAGACATTTTGTTATTTGACATGATTTCAATTAATCTTTTAACAATCAAATCTTGCAACTGAGTTTTAACGCAGTTATCTTCAACCGATTGAGCTAAAATTCTGCATACATATTTAGTTTGGATGACAATGCATGGTTAGCTAAGTGACGTCATTCTAAATCCAATATGGCGGACCGCCCAAAATAACGGACTAGTTACATTCCATCCATACCCACGATATGGGTATTAAATAAAAGGGTTTGCTGTGAAGAATACGGAAATAAAATGACGTCACTCTAAATTCAATATGGTGAATACCCATAGATGGTAGACTATGTTTTTCCCGCACTTCATGATATGAACATCAAATGAATTGGTTTTCTGAAAAAGAAATACGAATAAAATGACGTCTGCGTTCAGCTCTTCGAGGAGGTGGTGTACTACTACTAGATTAAATAGTAAGACAGCGGTTTCGTGTCTTAACTAACATCGACTGTTTTTTTAATTGGGGTAATGCCTACTTATACTAGCCTTGCGTAGGCAAGTTCGGAAAATGTGGTACTTGTACCGACTAAAACCCTATGGTGTTCGGCCTTCGTCGCATATTGGCTGGACAACAGAACACTTTTGTACACATCCGCGGCCCCACTGCCGTAGGCCACCCCATGGCAGCTCCTTTCCGCGGGAGGATTACTCCTCCCCTTTTGCTTCTGAGTTATGGAAGTTAGAGTGGGTGGCGTATCGCCATACGTACACTTCTCTTACCACGCGACTCAATCTCGGCTGCGGCGGTGGAGGGAGGGGACACCCCTCCCACCGCAGTCCACCAACTCACGTCCGAATTAGGCTCGCCAAGCCCACTCGGAGTGGCTACCTCGGGCCGGCCCTTCACCTCGGGTAGCCATGTGGGTTCCTCTTAGTTCACAATGGATGACCAAGCCACGGTTATAAAGCCCCCGCCACAGGACAGGAAACCGTTCGGGGAGGAACTAATATCGACCTACAGCCTGGGCAAATACTAGCGGTGGTGAAAATAATTCAAAATGGCAGAAAACAAAATGGCTGGGTTTGATTTCATTTAAAATTTCTTTTTTTCTTTTAAGAAATTTAAAAAAATGTATTTTTATTATTTTATTTTTAATTTCAAATTCATTTTGAAATTTCTTTAGGGTTATAACAGCAGTTTTCATATAATGGCCCTTATTTTAATGTAGGTTTCTAAGCATTTTTGGAAGTTTGAAAGTCACGTTAGTTACAAACATTATCTAGAACAAACAGAGAAGTTAGTAATGAATTGAAATTCATAACATGTTTTTTATTCTGCTATCTTCCTTGTTTGTTTTTAAATTGTGTAACAGTTCGGATCGCTAAATCACATCCGTAAAAATTTGTCGCAACTTTTCCACGTGCAATCCCCATACTTTTAGTCCGTTATTTATTCCGCTTGTTTGGCGCACGGCCAATATCACCCTACACATCAGAGAATAAATATTCGGCTTTAAATTATTACTACTATACGAAGTATTGAAGCTATAACTTTATTATTTTTTTAATTAAACATATGCTTATAATCACATATAGTGTCGTTAAAATCTATTTATAAAACAGAAAAAAAATTATTGTTGTAATTTGAGGCGATATTCACTTTTTTTTTTTTGGGAAAAATAATAAACGAAACAAATATATGTAGAGATTTAATACACACCAATTATTTGTTTTAGGTTTAATTTTTTATGCAATTCATCAAACAGTTTTAACAAAAATTTAGGCTTCAAATGGTTCAAATATCTGGTACCATATATTAAAAAGGAAATTAAGTTTTAGATTGGACACGTGCTTTAATAGCTGTATAGTAAAATCCTTCGTCTCTTGGTTCACTTGTACATACTTACACCACGTCTGCTGTTGTTTGGACCAAAATACCATTTCAATGTTTGCCCAAACTGTGATTTTGACATTCTACCATTTAGCTTTTACACATATTGGCATTAACGATTTCACTCGATGTTTGACCAGAACTAATTACCAAATTCCTAATTTTGCTTTAGTCAGCGGTCCAATTCTCAAATTTTCGTCACTCTTTAGGGAAAACTCGTTCCTTAGGTTGACGTTCACCGCATACAGCAACAATATTATGTTTGAAGTAGTGTACTTTACTTATAGTTATATCCATATTAATAATATGAGCTCTTTTCAATTTGCTGACTAAACTGGCTGACTAAATCCTGATACACAGAAAAAGTAACACACCTTATACAATGTAAAGAATCATCATCATCATCATTACAGCCCTTCACATGTCCACTGCTGAACATAGGCCTCCCCCAAGGTACGCCACAAAGCA
>DWHP01000388.1:0-20432 GCA_018247895.1 Parnassius honrathi
CTTAACGCAATAGTTTATAGATTAATCTTTGTTGCATGAATGCTAGAGATATTTGTAGGCGTAATTGTGTATTTATTCTATGTCTGTGTGTGAGAGCCACGACCTGGCGACACGCGTCCTGATATTAAAAGACATTATAAGGCACTTCTATTGTCTTATTATTTAGATTTCTGTGGGTACTACCCATTCCTTCCTCATATTCAAGGAAGTACTGGCAACCAGCCTCAAGCAAGCGTCCGACAATCCAAGAACCATACGGGTAACCAGCCCCACGCAAGTGTCCGTAAATCAAAGGACCATGTGGGTAATCAGCCCTAAGCAAGCGTCCGTCAATCCAAGGATCACATGGGTAACCAGCTCAAGCAAGCAAGAAAATAAATAAAACTACATCCGCGTCATATAAATTCCACGTCATAAAAAACATCAACTTACCACCATATGACGGTATCATAGGCTCCGATTATCTAACCGCGTTTGGCTGTGAAATTGACTACACAAACGACACCATCAAAATTGGTAAATTAGATAAAAATTGCATTTCGTTTATCCATTCTACATCATTCCACCACGCACCGAAACTGTCATTGAATGTTCAGTATGCGATAATAATCTTAAAGAAAGTCTTATCACTGACCAACACATATCAGAAAATTTACTTATATCCAACTGTATCGTAAAAATCAGAGAAAATAATTGCGTCAGTTTAACTATAGCCAACACTTCCGAGTTTCCTATCAACCTAAATCCAAATTTAAATCTTAAAGTTACACATGGTACACACTCTGACGCAGTTCAGGTGAACACAAACATCTCAAATACGACTAAAAGATCAAAAGACGTTATAAACTCACCCAACCAACACCCTCATTGAACTTTGTTCCCGGTATTCCGACACTTTTCATCCGCCCGATGATAAATTAACTTATACATCCGCCCTTAATCATCAAATTAAAACGAACAACGAGACGCCCATCCATACTAAAACGTATAGGTTCCCAGAATGTCATAAAAAGGAAGTTGAGAACCAAATCGATAAGATGCTCGGCCAGGGAATAATAGAACCGTCATCCTCACCTCGGAGAAATTAGATTCCCAGGGACAAATCGTTAATGGCGATTAGTAATTGACTATCGCAAACTTAACGATATTAACATTGGTGAAGCTTACCCTATTCCACAAATTTCCTAAATGCTAGACCAGCTAGGTAACAACAAATATTTCTCAACCTTAGACTTAGCCTCCGCGTTTCATCAATTATTAATTAAACCTGAAGATGCACCAAAAACTGTATTTTCTTTACCTCAGGGGCATTTCCAATTCAATAGGATGTCCTTTGGCTAAAAAATGCTCCGTCTACCTTCCAGAAGCTCATGATGCATACATATCAGGACTCCAAGGTTCACGATGTTTCGTTTATTTAGAAGACATCTTTATTTATTCCTTCGATCTTACTTCTCACATAGATAACTTCAACACTGCATTTAACAGACTCAGAAATTACAATCTCATGTTACAACCTGAAAAATGCAAATTCCTTTGTAAAGAATAGCCGTATAATCGGCGAATACCGAATTTCCAGTTCCAAAATCATCCGAAGACATTAAATCCTTCCTCGACCTAGTATCACATTATAGACGTTTTATTCCCGACTTTTCTAAGTATACCAAATCCCTTACTTCTCTTTTAAAAAAGGATGTGCCTTTTGAATGGAAAAATGTACAAAGCTTTCTTTCGAAACCTTAAAAGGTAAACTCGTTACAGCTCCAGTCCTTGCATATTCCGACTTCACAAAACTTTCCTTTTGACATGCGATGCATCAAACTATGCCGTCTCTGCTATTCCCTCCCAAGGTCAAGTTGAACAATTACTCCTTGCTTTATTATGTGCGCCTCGCGCGCACATAATAAAGCAAGGAGTAATTACAGCGTAACCGAAAAAGAGTGCCTTGCGATAGTGCTCGGCACCAAAACATTTCGCGTATAAGGCAATCGATTCACAATAATGACGGATCAAAAACCTCTCCAGTGACTTTTTAATTGTAAAGACCCAGGTTCCCGCCTTCTCCGATGGCGGCTTAAATTGAAGGGATTTGAGTATGATATACATTATAAAAAGAGAAAAACCAACACAAACGCCGACGCATTATCACGGTTTCCTATGAACCCTGTCCAATCTACAGACTTCATCATCATCATCATTATCATCAGCCTGCGGCAGTCCACTGCTGGACATAGGCCTCTCCCAAGGCGCGCCACTTAGCCCG
Source organism: Parnassius honrathi (assembly GCA_018247895.1). Classification (NCBI taxonomy): domain Eukaryota; kingdom Metazoa; phylum Arthropoda; class Insecta; order Lepidoptera; family Papilionidae; genus Parnassius; species Parnassius honrathi. The sequence goes on from DWHP01000388.1 coordinate 2,264, forward strand.
ATCTTCGGCTACACGCATCCAGTTTCTACCAGCCACCTTGCGCAGATCGTCGCTCCATCTGGTCAGGGGACGTCCCACACTACGTTTGCCTAGACGCGGTCTCCACTCCATAACACGTCTACTTCACCGGTTGTCTCTTCTGCGACAGACGTGACCAGCCCATTGCCACTTCAGCTTACAAACACGGAAAGCTATGTCAGTAACCTTGGTTCTCCGGCGAATTTCTTCATTTAGAATTTTGTCTACCAGAAAAACTTCTCACATACATTGTCTATACTAAAATTTTCATCTCACATATTTCATCTCTTAAAATTTAAAATGTTGAAGTAACAGCCTATATACTTCCAACTGCTGTGCACTTCTCTAATTTTTGAGAGGGTTTTAGGGCAAGGAGGTGGGCTAACTTCACATGTCTTCGAAATTTTTTTTTTCATTTCTCAGACATGCAGTTTACCTCACGATTTTGTTCTTCACCACCAAGCACGTGGTAAAACAACACTTAAAATTGGAATTAACAATATCGTTGGTGCTGGCGTGGATCGAACCCGGGTTGCTTGCGTATTGAGAAATTTACAGCGAGCGCTAACCATCTGAGCTACCACGGTTTCGTCTATTAAGTGTGGTTTTTTTTTCTAAATATTTGTAAGACCTCCTAGAAAGAGCCATAATAAAATATAACCCACCTCATCAGCCTATGCATATGGTTGACATAGGGGTCATGTTATTAATATGAAAAAAATATTGCACTAGGAATTTAATTAATCTCCTCATGAAAACATTTCGGTTTTCGAATTTTGGCAACCATCTCAACGGAGACTACTTATCTGCTCAGGGTAAGATGATGCATGAACGTGTGTGCAAGTGCACTCTCTATTCCTTCAGTCACGACCGGAGTGTGATCAGGCGCAGGATTCCCGGAACAGAAGTTAATTTCCTGACTTTGAGCCGCTGTTGAGAACTTCTTGACAAAAAAAAACCGATAACTGATATTTTCCGACTCTTGATCGAACCCTGAACCTCGTGATCAGTATTTGCGCTTACGACCACGAGATCAACGAGGCAGTAAACAGTTTTCAAATAAAACGAATAGCAACATGAACTACATCAGGTTATTGCTCCCGAGTTAATAAAAAAATCGAATCATTTCCAGCCAAGCATTTTAATCTCAATTAGGTATTACAATGATATATTTAGAAGGGCGCCGGGAATGGTCTCGAACAAGCATTCCTCTTGCTCTTTTTTAGTACAATAATGAGAATTTACGAGGCCGCGGGGGATGTTTTGGGAGAAATGCCACGTTTTGTTAAGAATGTATCCATCCAATGATTTTCCGCACGAGACTGCCAACAACACACTTGGGAATTGCATTTGTTCCTTCCCACATGTCGCACATTTCAACGCTTGCAATAATTTTTAAATCGTGTATTACAGTGCCAGTATTTAAGAATCTCTTATGTTTACACGCTTTTATAATCTTCACCTATACGTATATATGTAAGTATGCATGTATATAGCAATTAATAGAAACAATTGTTATGGATGTTGTTCCTTGTGCAATACTACTAATAATATGTACGCGTGAAATCCCTACGTGTTGATATGGTATATGTTTAAAAAAAGTGAAGAGAAAAGAATACATGTGCGTATATTGTATGTATGTTATTTCTGGACCACGGCATAGTTACCTGGATCATCATTTTTTACGATTGATGCGTGTTTTATAATTAAGCTCACATATTATTTAGCTTTTATGATACTTTAAAATATCCTTTACGGAGCGAAAACTTCTTCAGGTACGTTGGGCACTTTTAGGATGTGGAAAAAGCACTGACCTCGCGTAACCGTCATGCTCAGGTACATAAAATTAATGTTAAAAATCCAATTTATAAGATTTTATAAAACTGATATGTATTAATAAATTAGTTTAAATAATACTAGTTTTTACGGATTTTGTCGCGTAATATTTCCAGCACTTTACAGCACTTCGGGTATATAATAAAGTTAATATACGCGATAAAATCCGTAAATACTAGTATTATTCAAATATGTGGTGTTTTTGTAGGTAAAAGAATTTATTATATAAATTTCTTTCTATTATATACATAATAATCATTCTTTTCAACGTAAAACAGCGCAGTAAATGAAAATTTCGTTCCTATATCATTACGTTGTTAAAAATAATAACTAATAAAAATACTTCCTAAAAAATTTCTTAAGTTTTCACTCCTGACGTGCAGTTCTAGGACTGATAGTTTCATTTTTGCATTCACCTTCTACTTTTTGCGTTTCAGCAATATATGTAGTTGATATATGTTCAGCAGTCTACTCGTGACAGGTTGTTTTGATTGTGATACAACATTGATTAGAAGTTTTTGTTTAGTGGAAGTTGAAGTTGAAGACAAGTTTTATGTGGTTCACAAGCAATATTTGTGAAGATACAAAAGAAATTCTTGATGGGGGGGGGGTTAATGTAATTTAAAAATTATAAATAAATAGTGACAAACAAGTTGCATTGTTGAATGACGTTTTAGAGTGTTAGTAACGTTTTTATAGAAGCACTGTATCACTAATACCAGTGACCAGCTCAACTGTCAACTGATCATAACTTTATCTTCTTCTTTATCAGCATGCAAGTATTCACTGCTAGACGTGAGCCACACATCGGTGATTGGAGTATTTTCATTATTTTTTTGTTTTGTAATAATGGAATGACAAAAGAACTAACAGATTTGGTGGTAAGTGGTTTTGAAGCCCATGGATACCCGCAAGAAACTTCATTTATATCAGGCTACGTTTTCGTTGTCACCTCTGAGAGCTAAGACGGAATGCCTCACAGTCTATCATAATGCTTGCTCTACCCTTCAGACCAGTCACAGTAGGTCAGGTATCGCTGCTTGGCGGCAGAATTTTGAAGGTTGTACTCACCCAGATGGGTTCTTTGACTGAAAGCGAACCCTACCATTTATAAACCTTAAACAACGTAGTTATGTAAACAAAACTGTCATAAGTCATGAGCATCTTTATATTATTTCCCATAGCTATCGCTAACCTAGTATAAAGCTATAAAATAAAGAAATTTGGTCTCGTCTCTCTCTTACATAATTCAAGATTACCTTTGACTGTATCAAACTAATCTTCTAAAGACAGATGGGTAAGAACAAATTACTTTTACTCTATCAATATTACTATATCATAGATTCACAAAAAATAATACTATGTAGTAACACCTTGGTATACACTGGCCGACACAAAAAACTCACTTTGAATTTTAAGTAACCCATTGTCTAAGAATTATTTTTGGTATCATGTCTTACTGATAAGCGTGATTTAAGTTATTATTTAGCAAAGAATATCCGATAAACAAAACTCGTAAGCAAAGTCGGGACTCATTCGTGAACATTACTCCACTGTTCCATATCCCAATTCGCACGAATTGCGAATGCAAGTCTGGTGACTCGATGCTGCGTGGTAAGCTCTGGGTCATGTGCGGGTCTTCCGGACATGATATCATTCATTGAGGCGTCTCTTGATAGTCTTGTCACTTACATGCCCATCTCGAACTTCAGCACGGCGATACCAGACTTAAACAGCAGTCATGGCCCTGTTACGTAGTATTACTAGAGTAAGGAGTAGGAGTAGGAGTAGGAAAATAAACACAAATATAATTTTAAGATTATTTATTTAAAGAAGTTTGAGTCGTGTTGTGCCGGTCAGTACATTTAAAAATAAGCCGCTTAAAATAACAACGAAATATTGCTCGTTCTTTCATTTCACTCATTTGATCTAAAGAAGTACTTTGCCTGTTTTGGCCGACCCAATTCGCAGTGACATTGACATCTCGGTCCAAAAACTTCGCCTTGTGGGACACCAGCCTGACAAGTTTACCTACATTATTCTGATTAATACTCATCCCGCATAAATTTGGGTTCAAGGTATTACGGCTTTATAATCGGCTTTGGTAGTAATAAAACAAAAATAGCCAATAAATAGCATCATTTGGTATTTTTATATATCGACATTAGTAAACTTATTGTGGCCGTAAATGTCGAACGTGTCATTTGGAACACGCTAAATAATGTAGGTAGCATTATTTAGCCATTAAAGTCAATCAGGCACGGGTAAGATAATATATATACTTATATACTTGTGACCTTTATATTTTATTTTATACAGAAAACATGCGGCTTACTAATAAGCATACTCACACAATACACGTTAATTATGAAAACATACTATTTTTAGTGATAAATATTTTAAATAAGATATTATGAAGTGGGAGAATACACCAAGCTTTTTTCAAATACTAAACTCTCTGCAAATAACTCATCTTCTTCCTACTCAACTCATAAGAACCTGTGCATGATGAGCCTCTTTTGTTGAGAAACGGAATTGTCATAACCGCTTCGTCTGGAGGGTGGATTGATATTCACAGTACCAGACGTCTCACGCCTTTGATGATGTCATTGTATAATCTTAGCCGAAATTTGACAAACTGAATATTGGTTTTTGAATAATAGGATTATATAAATCAATGGACAAGCCGGAACAAACTTGTGTCTGAAGTCGAGTGTTTTTTGAAGAATGTCTCGGACTGGGGCCGAGTAAATCTAGTCCGGTCTGATGCCTATAAGACATAAGTTTACGCATTTAACGTTTTTTACATCATCACTACATCAGATTATATAGACCACAAATCCTCGCTAAAGAGCACCGATTCCTTCCAAAGATAATTCGCAAGGCCACTGAATATCAAAAAAACATCAAAATTTCAATAAAGAAGATGACTGCGTGCTAAGCATACAACTGCAAGACTTCGATAAACTATAAGTTCATACTGTGTAGATCGGACAAAAATTCATAATTTTGATCTAGGGGTAACCGCGGCTAACTATGACATCGAAACGTCAAACACCTCAGTCCCCACCCGTGACCATGGGTGCTGTAAAGTGCACGAAACGTGGAGTGTATAAAAAAGATAATGTACGCAATAAAATCCGTAAAAACTAGAATTATTTACAAAAGGACAAATTGACCTCTAAAAAGCTTAGCAGTGCAGGATGGTATTTCACGCTGGCACACCGCCTGCCACTTTACAAGGCGCATGTTCAGCCTTACATGGAATACTGTTCAAATCTCTAGGCCAGGGCTCTCCAGTGCCAGCTACTTCCATTTGATAGCCTCTATTGTAGAGCGGTTCGAATCGTCGGCAACCGAGCTCTTTTCGATTGGCGTGACTCACTGGCGCTAAGAAGATATGTTGCATCGCTTTGCGTATTTTATCGTATCTACCACGGGGAGTGCTCAGAGAAATTGTTCAGATTACTTCCAACCACTCAATTTCATCATCGCACATCACAACAAAACTCGAGATACCATCTAGTTTATCCGTGTGATTCTGACGAGGTGGCCTAGCACTGTGTGGTTTACAAGAAGTTTTTTTTCTTACACAACTTCCTTGTGGAATCGACTATCACCAGCAATTTTTCCGGACCGACACTGAGTCTGACAGACAATACATGCGGTGAGCGCGACCGTGATTAACAGTATTTATTTAAATAATTTTAAGTGCCGTTTTTTAAAAGTATAATATAAGTATAATATCTATAATAGTAGAATATAGAAGAGTTTGTATATAATATCTATAATGGTGAATTACTGTTAAAGTTATATGGAGTTCTTATTAAAATTTAATACAAATCACGGCCATGCTATATGTTTCAATATAGCATGGCCGTGATTTTTTGCTATATGTTTCAAAACATCTATAAAAAGAAAGTGTCACGAAAATATTTGGAAGTGTAAAGCTTGAATGTGTTTATCCTAGTAGTAATAAAATATGATACTGTGCGATAAATATTTCTAACTTGTAAGTATGTACATAATGTAAATAAATGATAATAAATATCTATTATAATGTCCAAAATTATTTTATTGTTTATGTTCGTGACAATCCCTAGCACACACGCTGGACCTACGCGGACGGCGTCGCCTGACATCAAAGTGTTAAATATACCTGACATAAAGTGTTAATGGTGGAAAGAAAACAGGATACTGATTTAATAGTGTTGTTTACTCTATTGCCGTTGGTCAAATTAGTCAAAATGGGCTCGCATTGCAATTCAGAATGGTCTCGTATAATTAAGATAGTAAAAAATGGGAATTTCAGAATAAGGATGACTCTGAAGGATACGGTAAGAATTTTTGTGGTTTCAGGAAGATGTTGTGATTAAGGTAAAAAAGCAATGGTTCGTTCGTTTGGAAACGTAGGAAGAATGAGTAAGAATAGGGTGACAAAACAAATTGATTCAGCAGACGTCAAGTGGCAAAATCGGTAAAGTATGCCTTAGTTGAGCTTGTCGACCAAATTGGCAATGTACTGAAGATTTTTTGAAAGGAGAGGGGGCAAATGAGCATACGTTTCACCTGATGTTAAGTGACTACTGCCGCCCAGGAACAATTACTACACGAGGAGAATTGCGGGTGCGTTGCCAACCTTTTAGAAGGTTAGAGGTCTTACGCGGAAGAAAACTCCTAGTGAAACGTACACTGGTGGACCGCCCAGCATCCAGATGGTGTGGATGGTATTGGGAGGTTTGCCGCGTAGTGCGTTCATGAAATTTAGCGGTTGGGATTATACCGAACAATTCTTCAGAGCACTGCCAGTGATAGATGCGAAAGAAAATGCAAGGAAATGCTACAACTCCTCGCAGCGCCAGTGAATCGAGCCGATCGGAGAGCACTCGGTCGTCGACGATTCAAGCCGCTCTGCGCTGGATGTGGTCAAGTGGAAGGAGCTGGCACTGGGGAGTCTCTGCCTAGAGATGGGAACGTAATTCCCTGTGAGGCCGAACCTGCGGCTTGTAAAGTTGCGGGCGGTGTGCCAGCATTGATTTTCTGTCCCGCTGTGTTGAGCACACTAAGCTTTTTAGAGGCTTCTCTTCCAAGTAACCACAAAACTGCAAGTTACTCGATATGTTGACGCCGAGGATTCCGATACTGGCTGAGGCAACAAGAGGAGTACCTTGAAACTGAGGTGATACTGAACTGAAACTGAGCTTTAAATGCGCGAACTTGTGTCATCTGAAGATTGAACTGGACTAGGTTTAGTCGCTCTCTATCCGAAACATTGTTCAGCAAAGAGTCGAATTCCGACACAAGTTTGTGCTGGTACTCGGAAAGGTTTTCCCGAAAAAAAAATGGCACGGCTGGTGTACAAAGCATCACCAGTGCTGTTATCTGCATAGCAATGAATGTTACCAGTTTGCAACATATCATTGATATGCAGAAAAAAACAGCGTTGGTGGTAGCACGCAGCCTTGTAGAACGCCAGCATCAATACGCTTGTAATCGGAGCACGCACCGTCTACAACGACCTTGATGCTCCAATCTGCAAGAGAGCTGGTGATCCAATTGAACAATTTCTCGGAAAGCCCATATGAAGGGAGTTTCGAAAGAAACGCTTTGGGTCAAACCGGATCGGAGGCCTTCGCAATGTCCGAACTAACGGCCAATGCTTCCCCCTTGGACTCCTCCTCCTTGGATTACCTCCGCCGATCGATGTGTCAGGTAGACCAGATGGTCACTAGCTGATCAACACCGACAAAAACCGTATTGGCGATCACTAATCAGCTGGTGATCCTCAAGGTACCGCATGAGCTTGCAGTTTATAATGGATTCCATTACTTTGGAGAACAAGGAGGTGGTGGCGATAGGCCTGTAGTTTCACGGATCTGAGCAGTCGCCTTTTTTAGGGATCAGGTTGACAAAAGCCGTCTTCCATGATTTTGGGACTACACCTAGTGAGTAGGAGTATCGGAAAAGACGCGTTAGAACCGGTGCCAACTCTTGACCACACGTCCCAGCACAATTGGGGGAATTCCGTCAGGACTACTCAACTTGTGGAAGCCCAGGGAGATTAGTGCTTTGCGAACCGAGCGCTGTGTGAACCGCACATCCATCATGGAGTACTCACATCGCGGGATGGTCGACGGTGTGCTTCCCCCGTCATTGACAGTCGAGAAGGATGCAAAGGAAGAGCCTAGCAGATCGGCTTTCTCCTTTGCGGCATAGGCTAATGAGTTGTCTCCCTGTGCAGAGATGGAAGAGATGGCTGAAAGGAATCCCCTTGGACAGACTTGGCGAGAGACCAGAATGCACAGGTTCCAGAAGGAAGGCGAACTAGTTTCTCGCCAATTCGGTACATGTGCTCTGAGTTTGCCTTGGTAATAACTTTTTTGAAGGACCTGAAGGCGAAATTAAACTTCTTTTTTAGGGCGCTGGTGCCTACATTTCGGGACGTTGATGCGTCCGCCAGGCTCAGTAACACTAAGAGTAGGATGAAAAGAAAGACCGCACCCTATTCCAATCGGCCGACCTATAGTCCAAAACACGGCGGCAGCCTGCAGAATTCAACCACGATTTCAGCGTGAGTGGCACCACACTCCGGACAAGAGAATTATTTTTTATTCAATATAGATTACAGGTTGTAAATCTTATTGAAAGTCGTTTTTAAATTTACCACTGGCTCGAAAAAAAAACATCTATCCTGGGAAGAACCAGCAAGAAAGCCAGCGGTACTTATTTTTAAAAAAAATTTACAATGTCAAGGGTCACAAAATATTTAGAAAATTTATTTTAGAAACAGCTTGGAAGCGACCACCTCACTCCCAGTGGTTATTATCAACCATGTATTCATTTATATCATAATGACCCTTTTTATACAGTTTTTGTTTAATTAAATATTTAAACTTGGTAATAGAGAGAACTTGTAAGTATATTTTCTGGGACAATGTTGTAATAGCGTATACATTGCCCCAAGAATAAATTACTGACTCGAGTCGAGAAACTGGTAGCACCAGCTTGTGTTGGTTCCTAATGTTTACAGGGTGTATGTCACTTTTTTTCTAAAACTAGCTTTATCTTTGTGAATATACATCAAATTTTCATAGACATACTGTGAGGCCAAGGTTAATATATTTATTTCTTTAAATTTTTCTCGGTTTAAGGTTATAAATAGCTCTAATGGCCTTCTTCTGCAAAGCAAAAATAATTTCTAAATCAGCTCCCATAGTAAAATTCCGTATGAAATTATGCTATGGAAATACCTGAAATAAACTAATCTAGCTGTCCCGACACTCGTGACATCTCTAATCTTTTTTACAGCATAAGCTGCAGAGCTTAGTCTGCTTGCTAGTTTAGATACATGTGGGCCCCACTAAAGCTTAGTATCGAGAGTGATGCCAAGAAAAGCAGAGGACTCAACCTACTTAACCACCGAGCATCTACGTGTATATAAATGAATGCAAAAGAAGCTAAAAGGCGTCTCATGATCGAGCAGAATGGAAGTCCGTAGTCTCTGCCTATTCCTCCTGGCAACAGCAGGATAATTTATGTATGTCGGTGTTTATTTCAATTATTGTTTTTATAACAAATAAATTCAACTTACAGTTAGTAACATTTTAAAAAGTTAATCTGTAATTACTTGATTTAATCATTAAATAAAACTGTTACGGCAACAAGTCGCACTGGGAAATTTAGCAGCCGGTACACCGGTCAACAAAATTTACATAAATACTTCAATTAGCAAAAACGTCACAATCGTTCACCGATCCAAAACAATACGTGTATTCAGACACTGAAATTCATTGGGCAATGCTTTGGCATCTCGCCTGGCATATTTTGAATAAATACTTTTATTTAGAATAACAACGTCATATTTTACATCAAGCTTTAAGGCCAACTACCAGATGGGTTGATGACATCGCAGTCGCAGATAAGAAATATTCGCAGATATAATCCACGGTTTACAGATTTATTGAAATTGTATTCAAGAAAAGCAGATTTATATTGGAAAAGTAGTCTAGTTTTTAAAACTACTAAAGTAGACCAAGTCATCTTTTTCTGCTTTTTCAAAGCTTTTAATCGCCTTAAGTGTCAACTGCTAGACATGAAAAAGTAAAGTAAAGTTACAGCCTATATACGTCCCACTGCTGGGCACAGGCCTCAACTCATTTCTGAGTGGGTTTTAGGGCAAGGAAGTGTCCGCCGCGCTGCCCCAATGCGTGTTGGCGGACTTCACGTCTTCGAAATTTTTTTTTCTTATTCCTCAGACGTGCAGGTTTCCTCACGATGTTTTCCTTCATCACCGAGCACGTGGTAAATCAGCAAATAAAATTTCAGTTAACAATTTCATTGGTGCCGGCGGGATCTAACCCGGGCTACTCGCGTTCTGTTATATTTACAGCGAGTGTTAACCATCTGAGCTACCACGGCTCTCTAGGCATAAGCCTATTCCGTTTTAAGCTAAATACTTATTAAACTTTCGGGCTACTGCTAACGAGGATTTCGTGACAGGTAATTCCTATAACTAGTTTTTTAGTCGACCAGGAATTCGTGCCCGGACCATATAATTTTATGACGACTAGACTGACGAGGCAGCCATAATATAGTTTCGGCATGGCCCTACCATGTACATTATTTTATAGTTTCGATTTAACACCACTTATAAGCCAAATAATTTCAATTAAATTTGGGATTTTTTAACTCTTATGAACGACAAAATCTACACCAATTCGCGAGAACAAGAACTTTTCGAAGAGAAACTGGCAAGAAACTCTGGGCTTTTTATTTACTTTTCCTTTATTGCCATGATAAGATTTTAATTAACAACTTGCGTAATAAAATCAATAAAGTGTTGAATACATATTATTAATTTTAAATGTCAATTTTACTCTTTGGAGTTATATGTAAGTGACCATGTTAACCGGATGTCCATATACCCTCACATACATAGCTAGTTATTTCAGCCTAAGATTTTTTTCCAAACATCTTATTGTCAGTTAATAGATAGTCCGTACTTTTGCATTTGAGTTGATAGTGACGAACAACAGCACTTTTGCTTTTTATAGAATAGTCTAACTTGATGATAAGTGGATGCTGTGGCCCATAGACATGTCCATTTATCCTCTATTAAGATCCGAATTGCAGATGCGTTGTCACCCCTGAGGACTGAGATGCCTCGTTTCTAGTAAAAAGGTTACACTGTCTTCTACATTCACTATACGAAACACAGCAGCATTAAGCTACTATTTTACGCTTTTACCTCTACTAATAATTATCATACAAATTCACGATTATCAATACAAGTAGAATTGAATAGTGTTCTCCAAGCATAATCTAGCCTTTGACCTTTCAGGTATTCTCAATATAACTTACATGAACGTTGAATACGTTAGCTGGGTGCTTTCTGTCTGTAAATATGGCTTGCCGACATATTGGCTTGCGAGAGTATCGACATATTTTACATTTGAATTTCAAAGTTCAAAGCAAAGCTTAGTTTTTATGCATCGTTCTAACCGAGCTTACGGTGGTCGGTCGGCGGGTCTACGTGACTGGACTATGTGACGTATTGCCATAGAATAGGCAAACAGATCTGTCAATATGATATTTATAGTTTAAGTTTTATTGGTTGTAAATGTTTTATAATAAATCATCATCATTATTATCATCATAGCTCATCGTAAGTGCACTGCTAAACAAATGTCTTCCCCAAACAGTGCCATAAAGAACGGCCCTTAGGCACCTTCTACGTCGATATCATGCGTCACTTAGCACGACATTACTCTATCTAGTAGGGTAGCCCCTACATTTTGCTGTCTACTCAACAACATTCCGAGGGTATAATGTTAATAGTTTTAATGTTTAATGTTCCAATTAAATCTATAAACCACATTAAAATGAAAAGATGATTAAGCTAAACTAGTTTTTTTTTGCTTACTTCTAAATTCGTTTTTTTTGAACTAACTTTACGTGCGTATATTTTTTCTTTTCTTTGAAAAACGTTACTCCTTAGCGATTTTTCATGTATTATGGAGGCTTTTTACGTACATTAATTGCACTGCTTATATAGAACCAACCCTTTCTTGCTACAGATTGGCCGACCCATTACCCTCCACCGGGGAAGGACCACGCTCATACAGAATGCAAGTGTAAAATAGCAACTTTATGCCGTTATGTGAGTTCAAGTGGTGAGTTCAGAGAACTGAAGATTATTTTAATGGAAACGAGTCATCTCATCTTAGTCCTCCGGGTTCGCAACGCAACAGCATTTTGGTTCTTATCTGAAGATGGATGTCACTTTCTATGGTCCACAGAAACCAATTACCATCACGTGGACTGTGTGTTCGTTTGTCACCCTTATTCAATAAAAAAATAGTACGTAGCGTAAATGAGATGGTACATCCTCTATTACAACCGCGACCCTGATGATGGATTTCCTCACTTCGCCACCATTATGGGTAAGTTTATTATGTCGTTACCGAAAACATAATGTATTCATTATATGACAAACATATTTCTTTATTTCTTGAATATTGCAGCTAATCTATGCCCGACGGACCCATATCGACTACAAATTGCACGGACTCCTCTTTGGGAGCCGAACGAAAATAATATTGTTTCTTTGGCAAATATTTACTCTTCCCTTATTTTGTGTGTTCTTTGCGATACGTAAACAATACTATCTTAGAAATTTAAATTAAGTTTCTTCTTAACAAAAGATAACAAAACATCTTGCGTATTGTAGAATAATATTGAAAGAACGCAAAAGATTACCGTTTTAGTCGAATATTCTGTAACAAAATACTACGAGTGGTTTTTTTAAATGATGCTTCAAACGAAGTCGTCAGACGAAGTTACCGTAACGATAATCAGCAGTACAGTTGCTGAAGCCAATAGACCTCTATCCGTTGTCATTTCTGTGAACTAAGACGGAATGTCTCACAGGCGGTAACTATACTGATCCTCGATAGTCTATACCCTTCTGACTGGAACGTAGTAGTCTCTCCAGTCTATACTCTTCAGACTGGAACATAGTATTCTCACTAGTCTATACTTTTCAGACTGGAACATAGTAGTGCAGCTATTTGACAGCAGAAATAGGTATGAGGATGGCACCTAGCAGGCAGAAAAGCAGCCTTAGTACCTACAAAATGGAGTTCAGTCTCCTCGTATCATGGGTACTGCAATCATTCAAAAATCTGGTAAGAAATTAGGTAAATTACGTATTTTACAATGGGAGTCGATGCTTCTTGTATATGCCCCGCACTAAATAAGGCAAGATCCGTCGATTGATTATTTGCGAGTTCATTTTTATCGGCTAATAAAAAATATCTGCTGGTTTTGAGTCTCTGTGATATTCTGTATTTGTAACCATATCACGTTTTTTTAGAACGCAAACGGAACGTCCTATTAATATTGTTGATGTAGTTAATAGTACTCGTATAATGTAATGTTTAATTATTGAATCCTATAATACCTGAAGAAAAGGGCGGAGTTAATTTTCTATGGCATTACCTACCAGTCAAAATAAAAATGTTGTTAGGTGTAAATTAAGGACAAAAAACTTGACAAAAAACAGTTACTTACACGATTTATTCCTATTCTACCTAAATACATAACAGTATGACACATACAATACGCACACAATACACATAACATACACTGATGACACACATATACCTACCGTGTGGTGGAGGTGGAAGAATAATATCATCCTAATATCTGTAATAATTATAACATCATTCTGTGCGTGTCGTAAGAGGCGTCACGACAGAGGCAAACAAATCAGGAGATGGACAGCAGCGTCTTCCTAATAAAGCCTAAAAATAAAAACCTGCGGTTGCCAACCCACTTGGCGACAATGGCAACTCCATCCCCTCCAGCCATTCACCCCCTGTGGGGCTTCCTATGGGGAGGCCTATGTTCAGCAGTGGACTTTAAATAGACTGTATCGGTAACCGTAACACACATATACTGCTCACATGTGCACGTATAATATTATAATATTATTAAAAATATTTCGCATAATAGAAGGCGTCAAATGAAAACTTAATGCCTTTTATACAATCTATCCGGCGCATCTTATCAAATATGAAACCATTCAATGGTAATTCGTACTCGCTAGAAGCAGATTAGATCTCTTCAGATACAAATTGTTGTTCATTACTTATTCTATCCAACGTCATTAAAATCTCTCAAAGATAAAACATATACTGGGATAATACAGACGTGGGAAGGCAATATTGTTGTAAGTAGGCAAAGAAACGAAAATTACTATTTATAAACATAAGAATCAGAAAAATGCTTCGAATGGTGTGGGCCTCGTATCTTTACGCGTTAAAACGCTAATATTTCTGTTTATATGTATTCTAATTTTAGCAGACATTAAAAAGGTAATCTCAATTCAAGTGTATGTTAGATTTTAGTCCGTAGTCTCTGTCTACCCCTCTGGGTTACAGACGTGAGTACTTATGTTACGTTAAATTTTTTTATCGGAGTGGGGGCAAACGAGCTTACAGCACAAGTGATTACCGCCGCCCAGAATAACTGCAGCACCAGGGGAGTTGCAGATGCGTTGCCGGCCTTTTAAAAAGGAGTAGGCTTCTTTTCTTGAAGTTCTTTAAGTCGTATCGCTCGGGAGAAATTCCTGGTGGTAGTCGATACCACAAGGAAGTTGTGCGAGAAATAAAACTACTTTTAAATCGCACAGTGGTGGACCGACAGTCATGATGGTACGGATGATATCGCGAGCCTTGTCGCGATGTGCGATAATGAAATTGTGCGGCTGGAATTAGTGTGAACAATTCCTCAGAGCGCTCCTGTGGTAAATGCGATAAAATAAGCAAAGAGACGCAACATCTCTTCGTAGTGCCAGTGAGTCAAACCGATCGGAAAGAACTTTGCACTGAATGCGGTCAAATTGAAGGAGCTGGCACTGGAGAGTCTCAGCCCAGAGAACAGCATTCCATGTGCGCCCGAACCTGCACCTTGTAAAGTAGAATGGTGAGTTTAGATATCCGGAGACCCTATTTTACTGGAAACGGGGTATTCCACCTTAGTCGAGAAATTCCATCGGGGATAAATATAAATATCTATGGGCAACAGCATCCACTTACCATCAGGTGAATTGTATGCTCGTTTATCACCCTTACTCTATTAAAAAATCAGGAGTTTACTGTAACAGCGTCGGTGAAAGCACGCAGCCTTGTGGTACACCAGCTTCAATGGGCTTGTAATCGGAGCATGCACCATCTAGTACGATATTGACGCTCCGACCTACAAGAAAACTGGTGACCCGACTGTAAAATTTCTCGGAAAGCCCATAGGAAGGAAGCTTCGTAAGAAGCGCTTTGTGCCAAACCCGATCGAAGTACGTCACTATTTCCACATTAACGCCCAACGCCTCTACTGCCTCCGCCTATCTATGAATTAGGTAATCCAGAAGATCACCAGCTGTAGGACCCGTACCGAAACTGTACTGATGGTCACTAAACAGCTGGTGATCCTCTAGGCATCTTCACGAGCTACCAGTTTATAATGGATTCCATTATTTTGGAGAAAAAGGAGGCGATAGTCGTAGGTCTGTAGTTAGATGGATCCGAGCAGTCGCTTTTTCACGGATCGGATGCACTAAAGCCATGATTTCGAGACCACACCAAGGGAGTAGGAGTACCGGAAAAGACCTGTTAAAACTGGTGCCAATTCCGAAAAACACGTCTTAAGTACAGCAAGGCCGACTTCGCCATTTCCAGATGGTAGTGGACGGCGTTAAGGTTTGAATAAAGCCCCCTGATGTTGCTGACATTTACGGATAGCGTGGCAGGAGCCGCCTCTGCCTTATTTCTTCATTTGTCCCGAGCAGGTTTAGTTTCGAGTGAGAATTTGCCCCCTTTCCCAGAATACGACCGCTGCCATAACCAGCTGCCTGCATCTCACCAGACGAAATTCGGAAGTAGAGCATCTCTTTCACACTTGTCTTCTGTGAGGTAGTGGTACCACCCCGGTTCGAGCCAGCCCATGCGCGCAACAGCGAAAACTGCCGCGTGTCTCTACCTCTGTTAAACATGTATGCTTATTTAGTAAATACCTCCATCGATGGTGGATTGATAGTAATGATTCTTTTTTTACTACATACGAGGTTATACTTCAGGAATAGGCCTATGTTAGCTTAGTGAAAATATTCCACCTCCAAGAGTGGAAAATGGGGGATAAACGTTCGAATGTAACTATTTAAATGACCTTCTAGCTTTTGATATTCCATAGTCAACTTAAAAGGGGCCACAAGATTCGGCTATTTATAAAAATTAAACGCCGCTAAAGTTGCTTTTCTTCGTTAATTTAAATGCTTTAAATAGGTAAAAATTGGGTTATTCCATATCAAGAACTTGCAGCTAAATAAAGATTGCATTTTTGACTACACATACACTTACGCCGTCTGTATACAAAACGAAAGGCTACTCACAGCATAAACAGTTACGACCTATATACGTCCCACAGCTGGGCACAGGCTTCCGCTCACTTCTGAGAGGGTTTTATTTATAAGGGCAAGGAATTGTCTGCCGCGCTGCCTAAATGCGTGTTGGCGAACTTCACTTGTCTTCGAAATATTTTTTTTATTATTTCTCTGACATGCATGTTTCCTCATGATGTTTTCCTTCACCGTCGAGCACGTGGTTAATCTGCACCTAAACTTGCAGTTACCAATTTCGTTGGTACAAGCGAGGATCGAACTCGATTTACTCGAGAGCTACCACGGCTCTTACTCACAGCATAGTATCTAAAATTGCTTGCTTATAAAGTAAATTTCTTTTTTTCTCCGAAAAAAAAGCGAAAACATATTATGCTTATAACGTTTTTGTCCGTCTTCGATTTTTTAAAAGCCCTATTAACACTGCGAAATGTGTACTAATATAGAATGAAATAATATAGAACGAACCAAAATGATTTGAATAGATAAATTCTACTGGGGTGAACAATTGTTATAAAATAACTAAATATTTAAGTGGAGTGCTATTACTATAAAATATTGATATTGCACTGTAAATTACACTGCATTTTAAAAGTGAAATCGACAGCCTCTAACTGTGTTATTAGAACTCAGTAACATTGTACCTTATTACGGTTAAAATTTCAACAATTAAACAACAGTAGTTAAACACACAATCAATACATTATTTTATAACACACGTGTTTCAAGTTTATTTCGGATTCTAATTGCTTTCTATTAGCGTTAAAGTAAAATTATTATTCTCGAAATCCATTTAACTTTACTGCGACATACTATTAAATTTATAACGTAACGAAATTTTTACTTTCATTCTATATTTTAATTTTAATACTTTGTGTTCATTATCAACTCTTCACAAGTTCACTGCTAAACCACCTGCATTTTTTAAGATAACTTACCAGGTCTGCACTCCATATCGGGAGTTGGGGGGGGGGGTTGCATTTCGATTACCGATACGAGGTCGTCGGTTCTTCGAGATATATGCCAGCCAGTCCGTTGTTACTTTAGCTTACTAATCCGTTAGGCTATGTCATTTACTCTGATTCTACTGCGGGTATTCCTACAAATGGAAAGGGGGAGGAGTTCAGGGATGTGTCATGTAATTCCTGAGCGCACTTGCCCAAACGGCGTCTGTGCTCGAGGCTGACAAGATCGGCGTGATGATAATACCAATCCAATGGATAGATAATATATAAATAGATAGTAGAGAGTTCAATACCATGCCAAGAAGCATTACAGCCTCAAGCCATCAAGAGTCCATTACTCATTCATTCAATTTACTATAGCTGCTCGGTTCCTGGTTCAGTTTTCCTCTGTCGCCCATTAAGACAACCACTGAATTACATTGGATAGCGGAATTCTTACATAGCTACTACACGGTTAATACATGCATAGTCATGCTTCAAACACCTGGTAGTTAGTGCAAATGTAACAAAATATACCCTCCTAGCTCAGTCATAGGTTTCCTTCTTTAAAATATACAAATGAAATTTTAAGGCACAGATATTATTCTAGGTTAAACAGGAACGCATTTAAATCGCTTCTTGGTTGACGATCGATCGATGTACCTATATTTTACTGGTGCTCGCCTGGTGCTCGAAATTCAACCGTAATTTTATTTAAATTACAACATTAAATTTTTAAATTCGTATAGTAGCTGTACTATAGCTAGCTCTTTCACTTTCAACTGCACATTAAAATACGGCTCTTTTTTTATAGGATTGGGTAACAAACGAGCACACAGTCTACCTGATGGTAAGTGGTTGCTGTGGCCTATAGACATCTACATCTATCTTCGATTACGAATCAAAATGCAGATGCGTT
>DWHP01000389.1:0-20428 GCA_018247895.1 Parnassius honrathi
CAGTTGGCTCTTACTGGCAGACAGATCTCTGGCAAAGACTTTGGAGCCCTGGTTTCGCTCGATCGCTTCTTCAATACGAGCAGTATTAAAGTTGCGCAAGTCTCGCCGCATGCATTTAGAGCCATGCTGTATACAATATGTATGTAGCACGAATGCGTCGGTTCAACCGGGTTACCACGCTCTTACAGAATACTAACGTAAAATAACAATTTGATGTTACTGTGTTTAATATTTTTTTGTAGAATAAGAGTGACTATCGAGCACACAGCCCAACTGATGGTAAGTGGATGCCGTGACCCATAAACATCTACATTTATCCTCGTTAAGTATATAACAGGAGCGAACTGGAGACCATTTTTACCGGAAACGAGACAATCAATTTTAGTCCTCGGAGTTGATAATGCATCAGCATTTTGATTCTAAATCGATGATAGATGTAGATGTATAAGGGTTACATTATACACTTACTATAAAATAGATTGTGTGCGCGTTCTTCACCTAATTCTATAAAAAAATAAAGTTAGATAACCTCACGCTTAGATTTTTTTATCAAATCAATCAAGAAATTAACTTTCTTCATCTATTCTTTTATTGTTCAACACATAACAAAAAAAAATGTAATTGGAATTAAAAATATGTGAATCCGGAATTAAAAATAGCTGGTAGGGAAAAGCCTCGTATAACTCGCGTGATTTAAAAATACAGTTCTATGTTGTTAATAAATTTATGTGTTTCTAATAGCATAGGGTTAAACTAGATACTGTAAAAAACATATAAAAACTAAAAACAGTTGCACGTACTTTAATGATAATGAGCCAAGGCAAAATAGTTATGTAATTACAGAAAAATACGGTTGTGAAATAATATAAACTTTTAAATGTCTTGTAGATCGTGTTGAGTGAACTTTCGTCGCAGTAAGTATAATCGTTTTATTGCTGTCTTATCTCATTTAAAAATTACTCTCGTTGGCCTAATAAAAGTGTTCTAGTAAAAGTGTAATTATTGTAGTTTTTATGAAATATATATATTGTACACAATTTCATCAGTCTTTTGTCAGACATTTATTAAATATTTACACTCAGCAAATTTTACTACCAGTGCATCCATTTGATTGGTCTCGTAAGAGTCGATTTAGGCCTCAAAAATTTTATTAACTTCAATAGACGGTTGATATTTTTATATTACCTCAGAGATAGATTGTATAAAATATAAAGAGATAAACAGAAGTGAGAGGATATCTCGAAACGCCCATTCGTGCAAGCTCATGACTTTATCGTATTTTACTAATTTTTGTCTGCGGCTTTGGGGTGGGCGAAAATTTTTGACAGATTTCGTTGGTCGATAGTTTTGACTGGGAAGCAGGTTTAACTTTAACATAATAATGTCCTTCTGACCAAATTTCGGTCACGATGGCCCGTCTCTGTGCAGGACGGGATTATAGCGATCGAGTGTACGCGCAAGCACAGGTATACGCTCTGTTCCCTCACTCTAGAATTATGTTAAGCGGAGGAGTGTTTATATTCGATATGTACATGCAGTGCCTGACGGAGTGGTCATCCGCTTGGATCATGTGGATCAACAAGAGTCGACCGCAGTTGTGAATTGCAAGAACTATAGCATATTATCCAACGAAAGAATATGCTTAACCAAAATGACATATAGTGCTTATGGAGGGGAGGAGCTTTATTTATTCTTATTCGTGGCAAGTGTGTATATATACATATTATTAGGCTGATTAGGATCGCTACATTGCACATAAGGTAAAGTAGGAACTTGTTAAAATGCTCTATCTGGCATTATTAAAAATATTTAGAAATGTTGACTTGGGAAATCTTATGCCAACGTGATAGACCAACCTGAAGGATTTACTGTACCTACCAATTATGTCATCAGATCTTAATATGTTTTTTTTAAATCTGTGAGGTTATTTAAAAATTTGGTTCTCGTTAGATATCTTTTTATATCTTTGCATCTGGTCATAATTAATTTCAGTTTAACAGATCGGTAGGGTTTAAACCCTGTCATGTAGCTGACTTGGGTAGATATCGTCTTCTTTACTATTTATATCCACAAGGTGCAGCCACTGCTGTAATTTGGTATAAAGGGTATGGGGAGCCAGTATAATTATTAACTTCTTCTTTTCTTCTTTCTTCTTCTTTTACCTTATTCTTCAGAAATGAAACCCTATCTATATTACTTTATTTGATTTTTAATTTTCTTTACTGCAATAGGTAAAAATAATTATGTAGCGATTTTGATAAAGGCAATTTTTTCCATATTTATTATATTTGGGTTATCTGTTAAGATTGTAAGGATTTCTTACAAGGTAAAGCCGTGTTGCAGCTATATTATAGTTATATATAGTTGTAGCACGAATGGGTCGTCTCGATCGGGGAAAGACCACGCTCTCACAGAATACCAGCATAAAATAGCAGCTTAATACTGCTGTGTTTCATATGGTGAGTGTAGAGAATCGGAGACTTTTTTTTACTGAAAACGAGGCATTTCATCTTAGTGCTCACGGGTGATAAAGCATCTGCATTTTGAATCGTAGTGGAAAATAGATTTATATGTCTATGGGCCACAGCAACCACTTACCATCAGGTTGACTGTATGTTCGTTTATCACTCTTATCCTATAAAAATAAAATAAAAAATGCACGAAGTAGTAGTGTACGAAATAAAAGTGTAGGAAGTTGCTATTCGACAACTTTTCTTCCCATCGGTTGTCAGTTGTTCGAGCTATATGGCCAACCCTCTTTCAGTTACTTTTGTTCTTACTGGTACTGGCAAGCGCAGTGTCGGGCGAACCACCCACTTATTAGACTGACGACCTGATGAAACATAAAGACAGTTGATGCATGCAGGTAGCTCTGAATCGTATTTTAAATCTATGGAGGAAATCTATGTTAAGCATTAGATTTGTGATGGCCTTAAGTAAGAGTGGGGGACAAAATTGATTTAAAATAGGGAACGTGTAGAGGTTTTGACTGGACAACTTAATTGGCTATTTATTTTAATGTAGGTAAAAATGGCATTGTCATAGGGCTAAACACATTAATCCGCTGTGATCACACATTATTTTTTTAGAGCCGAATAAAATTAATCCATCAAATTAATTATAACCTGAACAAATTTTGACTACATTTATTTATACAATTGTAATTTTAATTTATCAATGCTGTTTTATCCTACGATTCACTTTTATCTAATGACTGAAAAATCAACCCTAAGATCATAAAATACGTAATAGATTAGAAAAAGACGACTTCAAAATTCAAAATGGGGAGAATATTTTCAATTTAAAAATAGAACTCGTGAAATTGCCTTTGAAATGCAAGTGATATTAATTTTTTTTAACTAACTTTAAGCTGTCACGGTACATGAATGGTTTTCGACATGCAGCCCTGCGGTTATACCAGTAGTCCGCTTACAATAAGCTGATTCAGATCTATTTCAAGGTGTCGCAACACATTATATGCTCCGAAGGCCGCGCGAAATGTTAACCGGTCAAGAATGACTCGCCGATGGATCGTTACATGTGAATTGCGTAATATTGATATTACTCTATAGCACTCCTTGTGGTCCAATTTGTTCGTAAACTTTGAAATTGCCCTCGCTCACATCTAAGCATTAATTTTTAGGGTTCCGTACTCAAATGCTAACCGTTTCCGTTACAGCCTATTGTAAGTCCACTGCTTAACGTAGGCCTCTCCCGTAGGTTTCCTCATAAGCAGGATATTTGCCATTGTCGCCACGCTTAACAGGTGAGTTGGCAACTGGAGTTTGTTACATTTAGACGTTATTAGGAAGACGCTGCTGCCTATCTGCTGGTTTGTTTCCCTCTGTCGCCTCTTACGATACCCACGGGACGATATGGGATAGTGGATGTTCTTACACCGCCACTATAACGTCTCTTAAATGCTAAAACAGAGACCTATTATACTTTTCTGTCTTTCTGTACGTCTGCCCGTCCGAGTATCAATAATCTCTGGCACTTAGAAAGAGCGAGTTACGTAGCTAAAGTTTAGATATTTGATGTAGAATGTTAACCTAAAAAAAATATTAAATAAAAAGTTCATTTAAATTATTTTACAGTGGGGAAAGTGGTCCGATATAATACGATTTTTTTCATACCTTGTGAGCTGTCATAGATTTGAGCTCATTGATTAGTTTGTAGATTTTTTTTCCATTTATCTTCGGTGAAAAAATGTAGCATAAATGTCGTCGGTTTTGCACAATTTTTGTTACGGGCTCTATCTCGTAAACTAAACATATTGTATTGGAACAACATATATTCTAAATGTATTTTGTAAGTTTCTACCATAAGAAACAAACATATTTTATGGATTATTTTCATAGATCGTTGCAATGTCTAGCTTGGTAACGATATATGTAATTGATACTAAATATGTATGGAACTATAATAGAGCGAAACCCGACTTGCACATGGCTGTCTTTTATTTTATATTCAGTTACATATTTTTTTAAATTCGTTAGAATACTTTGGTGATCGTGTGTCTCCTTTGCTATTCTTCATCTGTCCATAGATAACATAAATTTTATACATGGTATCGCCTTTTGTCGGCTAGCGTAAAATCATCCAGAAATTTCCCATAGTCGCCTTTTACGACACCCATTGGATACAAGGAGATGGATTCTGTTAGATCGTCCTAACATGTCAAGTAGCTATCTTCAGGTTTTCATGATAAATATTAGGTCTATTCTAGTCGCGTATAAAGAGGGAATTTTGAATAAATTACAATGACCGGGAACTAGCCATCTGGTGGCAGTAACAAAAGAGAATCAAGCCACCTGAATCAAAAGAAGAATTAATTTTAGGAATGAAAACTTTGATACTAAGTCCACGTGATAGTATAAAATATTAGTACTTTGTAAACTAAAACAATCAGTCACCGTTACCTTTACAGCCTATTAAAGTCCATTGCTGAACACAGGCCTCCCCCATAGGTTGGCAACCGCATTTTTTATTTTTAGTCGTTATTAGGAAGACGTTGCTGCCCATCTCCCTATTTGCTTCCCTCTGCCGCTATTTACGAAACCCACGGGGTGATTTAGGATAGTGGATATTCCTACACGTATACCGGCACTACACGGTAAAACAAAAACAATCAGCTATTTATTATACTAAGAAATAATTAATATGTATGAGTTTGTAGGGTTAGGTATTGTATTTTACATATCAATGTAATCAAACACAAAGCAATTTCCCCTTACCATAAATTAAATGCGATCTACAATCATAATTTATTACTTTTGCGCGTGCAGAGTCGGAAAATTGTTTATCTGACCAAATTTGTGTAAAGGTCTTGAAATATACTCACAAAGGTTGCTTGTATTTACCAAAAGGTCGATAAGCTAAGGTTAATGCGCCTTTAATTAATGTGGTTATATTATCGTAATTAATTTTATGTTTAATTTTGAAGATCTCTTTTATTGTCAAGGTAATTGTGTTGATCTTTTTCTTTTTTTAACATTAACCCCAAAATAGGATAACTCGTGTATCGTGGAGTTCGTTTGCATACATAACTACCGAGTGTAAACATTCAGACTCGGATTAATTATTTGTAGGCCATGCAAATACTTGTTCTGTACGGGATTCTAGCCCACGGTCTTCAGCGTCACAACACAAAGTTAACCACTGCGCCATGGAGCCGTTAATGTAAATACATGTGTTTACATTGTGTTTTTCAAAGATGCAAAATCCAAATTTTTGTTAAAATTCCTTTATAATTATTTAATAATTTTACTGTATTTACGTACATACGGCAAAACAGGTACTTATAGTGGATTCATAGAAAGGTACTAGTTATTTCACAATATATTGAAATGCCTTCCAGCAGAACTATGAACAGGAAAATAATATATTAAAAACTTAGTTCGTTTATTTCTAACGAATAAATAACGTAGACAATATTATAAAAGCTGCATGTATGTTATGGTTATAGCACGAATGTTTCGGCTCGACCGAGGTAGGAACACGCTCTTACAGAATGCCTGCGTAAATAGCTTAATGCTGCTGTGATTCGTTTGGCGAGTGTAGAGAACCGGAGACCCCTTTTACTGGAAACGAGGCATTCCATTTTAATCCTCACGGGTGACAACGCATCTGCACTTTGATGCTTAATCGAGGATAGATGTCGACGTGTAGTGGCTACAGCACCCACTTATCATCATGTGGACTGTGTGTTCGTTAGTTACCGTCATTCTATAAAAAAAAAATCTCTTAAAAATGTATAAATGAATGTGGCGAAATATGAACTGTCACAAATTTTGTTGTTACTTTAAACTTATTGGAGCAATAAAATTATTTTAAAAATATTTCGAGGGCATTAACTTTACATTTTATTAAAACTTTTTGTAATTTTTATTGTCAGTTCTTCCCCTAAATGAAATATCGGATTGTATAAAAGGATTTGGCTCAATGCCAGATAAAATGACATGCGATACTATTTTCGTAGTATTTTTTATGTTTTCCTTTTCCGTTTATCTTTTTGTTTGTGACCGCAGGTGGGATGAAAGAAAATGTTTCATTACTTCTGTTATTTATTACTCTTATGTGTTATATTGATCCACTTAAAACCTTTTTATTTCGTAGATATAATTGTTTGTCAGAACAACAAACTTTTAATAAACGGCTGATATATTTCTACGTCATTACTAAAACAAACAGATAATGTTTTGTACACATAAAATTATATACATGGTATACGAATTTACCACTGATACATACCATACCACACTATTACAACCTATTTAAGACCTGCTGAACGTAGGCCTCCCCCATAGATTGCCTCCTAAGGGGATATTCTCCATAGTGGCTACGCTTGGCAAGAGGGTTGGGTCTGTCGCCTCTTGCGTCACCCACGAGATATGGGCCAGTGGATATTCTTATACGGCGATCACACGATCAGTATTTCATTGGTTCAGTTCGTCAGTCTGATCCAACTTTGACGCCAGAATGATGGTCGGCGGTTACACGATCAGTCTCGCATCAGTATTTCATCATTCACAATAGACTGACGAAAATTATCTAAAATGTTTAATTTTTATCGGTCCTTGATTTTTTTCCTTGTTAATTAATTCCTTGACCATCAGTCCGTCAGTCCGTGGGTTGGACGGTAATTATTCGGTCATTCTGACCAGACTGACGGACTGAACTGATGAAATACTGAACGTGTAACCGCCGAATTATACCGCACTGATACGTAACTACTCGTAAATAGTTTGTTTTAACTGCCCAGCATTGGACTATTTGACGATGAGTCTCACCCATGATTGTAAAAATTTGACACACTGCTTACACTGACTGCGATGCAAAAATTACTGTATCTTTGTCGGTGGTTTGATTTTGATTACCTTTACATGACTCTACTGCACTAACATTATGATATGGAGTGATAGAATTTATCATTGATTTTATGCTTTCTCCTTATAACTTATTTTTAGTACATGAATCGTAATAACTGTGTAGCAGTGTAATACTTAATTCAGTCATTGCCCAAACGCGTAATAGTGCGAAATTCCCTTAACAAAAAAATATTCGACAATTGTCGGCTCAGAAAATCAAAACAGAATGATGTAGAATGTTACATATTATAAATATGACTTATGGATAAAATATATAAAAACATATAACACATGGAATTTTTGGGTCACAAGTAATTAGAACTTACTTACATTTTATTTGATGTTGAACAATTTACGATACTATATGATAAAATTAGTTACTTAATTTAAAACTCAAAAAGAATATATTAATAAAAATTATACCTTTATTTTTAAATGGAAACTCTTAGGATGTTTTTTCCTTTCACACAACAATACACCAAATTGCAAAAATTTTCTCTGCTGATATCGCTATATTTTTTAAACAAACTTTCTCATCTAATTTTGTACAAAGTTATGATAATCTACTTATAACTTGAGATCGTTATGAACACAAATAAAACAAATCTGAACTCCATGGAGTTGCGATATTTCATTTTCGACTTTCAATGGTTACCTGCCGTCTTGAAAGTTATGGAATTTCTCATATAAAATGAGAAGTTACACGAGTTGTAATGTGAAATACATGTAAATATTAATTATATTCCACAAAATGTATAAAATGTGGAAATTTTAGGTCCAAATGACAAGTGTAATACAATTAAATGTAATTGGATATTTAAGAGGGATATATCACAGACACCTATTAATGAACTTAATAAGATTAAAGATGGTAAAAATTACTTCGCCTAAATCCATATAATGAAATAAAATGATGTTTCTTACACAATTTGAAGAGCACTCTCCCGTCCCCCCATAATTTCGTGCACAATTCTATTCTCCACTAATCCCAGCACCACTACTCCTATAGATAATATACCATATAAGGCAAAACTACTCTCAACACCATTACACTAGAAAAGACATACTATCGTCGGTTATACTAAGTAGTATATATAACGGATACATAATGGATTTTTCCAAAGTATCGCCTGATTCTATTAACTTAATCTTAATAAGGTTGTAATTTATTAGCACTGCATAGTAAAATTGAATAGGTAAGCACAGTAGACCACCTAATTTAAACCATAAGCTCATTCTAGGAGTATCTAATCACTGTGGTGAACACTTCAGACGTACGTGACAGATTCGAACGTGAATTGAATGGTCGCACAGGACACGGACTCTTTGACTATTTGACAAATTATTAAATTTTGAATTTAAAACCATATTAATAAATTCTTTTAATAAAATAATACTTTTATTTTAAGTGGAAACTATTTTTAGTTTTTATTCTTTGACACAACAAAATATCAATTTCGCAATTATTGTTTCTGTTGATATTGAAAAAATGTTTCAACATAATTTAACATCCTATTTTGTTCACAATTCTGATAAATTACTTTTGACTTGTGGTTGTTACGAACGTAAATACAACGAATTCAAACTCCAAGGAGTCGCGATATTTCATTTTTGAGTTTCAATGGTCATCTGCCGACTTCATTATTATTCTAACTTTTCTATTATTTTAGTCGGAATTTTTTATTTAAGTACTAAAATAATTGCTCATATAAAATCCTAATCCTAGTTAAATTAACTGTAGGACAATTTTGCGGAATAATAATGCTGTGTTTTATAATTTTTAATATATTATCCCGATGTTAAAAAACAGGTTTGACTAAATTCCTATGATAATACATTATATTGCGGTGATTCTCATCATCATTATAACACTTTAAGCCCAGCCTTAAATAAAGGTTTTACCCAAGTTATGATTGGTTTTTTATAGGAGAGGGGCAAACGAGCATACGGTTCACCTGATGGTAAGTGATACCGCCGCCCATGAACATCTGCAATACCAGGGGAATTGCAGATGCGTTGCTGATCTTATAAAAAGGAGTAGGCTCTTTTCTTGAGGGTCCCTAAGTCGTATCGGTTCGGAAAAATCTCTGGTGGTGGTCGATTCCACAAGAAAGTTGTACGAGGAAGATAATTGTGATAGGCAGGCGTGTCTTCCTAAAAAAGTAATTAAAAAAACTGCGGATGCTAACCCGTCACAAGCGTTGCGACTATGATATATATCCGCTTTAATAGTCAATCTATGGGAGAAGGCTATTGGCAGCGGTGGGCTTTTGATAGGCTCTCTCCAATAATGCGCCAAATGATGCATCTTTTTTAGATTTCCCAATAAAGAACAGGCAATTCGTCGGGCAGGCGAGAGGTCGCTCTAAGCGCAGGGTCACTCTCACATTGGTAATGCTGATACCAATACAGTCTATGAAATATTGATAGGATGTAACCATTACTGTAGTACCGGAGACCCTCCGGCCACCGGCTGTCCCATAGTGGAAAGGGGAGGTAGGAATTAAGGACATAATTTAGCGATTTTCTTCGATTTAAGTTGGCAAGAGATGTCCATGGAATGCAGTTACAAAAGTAGTCATTTTTATTTTATAAAAAACGGGCATATACAGTTCTACATATTCGCTACCATGCGAGACTTTCAATAGTTCGGGTGTTTAGCCATTTTATCTTTTCTCAGGGCCTACTGCGTAATATTATTTACATGCAAATCCGGCTATATTGACAACACTAGTAATAAATTTTAATACGTTTGGTCCAGTTAAGGTTACTTTACTTATTATAGTAGAAAAGCATAATGAATACGATTTAATAAAACTTATTTTACTGTTTTTATCTCGTTTGATTTTTACTTTTTAATTCCTGACGTTTCGGATGCTGTGAAGCGCCGGTGACGTCGGAAATTTCGAAAGGGACTGAGGCTGTTTGAAAATTCGTAAATTTTCGTTTTATTCAATGTGTATATTTTTCTCATAATATTATGCAAAATCATGGAAGGATAATATAATTTTCCATTTCATTTTAATAAAGGAAACTTTTAAAAATGCTTTGACTAAAGGTGCAGCGCAGAAGAGAAAAGTTTGCTTTTAAATATCTCGTTTAACTTTAGATAATTGTCAAACAAGAACACTTGTGGTACTGAACACTTTTATGGTACCATTAATATAAAACATTTCTATTATAAAACATAGCTTTTTGATATAATATGGGTTTAAATTACGGTATTGAACATTTTAAATGGATTATTAATAATGCATGCTGTTGCCTAAAAAAAAGAG
The DNA here is from genome assembly GCA_018247895.1 of Parnassius honrathi. Lineage (NCBI taxonomy): Eukaryota > Metazoa > Arthropoda > Insecta > Lepidoptera > Papilionidae > Parnassius > Parnassius honrathi. The sequence continues at coordinate 10,649 of DWHP01000389.1, forward strand.
AATTTGCATCAATATCAACCCTGAGTTTCTAGTTTTATTCGCTCACCATACGTAACATAGCAGCTTTATGGTGCAATTTTAAGCCGGTATTCTGATTGAGCGTAGTCCTTCTCCGGATAAACAATAATTCAGCAGCCTTAATACTCTGCAGCGTAAGGGAAAAATGCAATATAATAATAAACCAATTTATTACATCCTGTCGTAAGTGAGAGTAAGTAAGTGTCTTACAGCGGGCTATTTCTAAGCTATAACTTTATTTTATAGAAAGTAAAGTTCTCGCGTGGCAACCTCGTACCAGTAAGCTAAGTGTAGAGCGGACCTCCACTAGAAGGAGTGACGACCTGGTAAGATATGCAGGAAGTCGATGGATGCAGGTGACTCAGGACCGTGCTTTGTGGCATTCCTAAGGGAAGGTCTATATTTAGCAGTGCACTTTCGAAGGGCTGTAATGATGACGGTGATGGTGATAATATAACTTCATAGTTAACATTTTCCGTAAATTCAACGTATCAGTAGTTAAAGGTGGAGAGTAAAGGGCCGGCCGCATAGCTCGAAGAGTCGGTAACCGATGGGGAACAAATGTTCTCAAGTGGCAGCCTCGTACTGGCACTTGAGCAGTGCGGGGCAGACCTTTATTAGATGTAGTAGACGAGAGTGCAGTGTTAGTAAGAGTTGTAGGAGGTCGTGGATGCAGGTGGCTTTAAACTGTGGTAAGGACAACCGTAACTGTAGTTTTTTTTATAATTTTATTTGTTCAGGAAAATTCTGCTACCTCTCTCCCGTTTCAGTTCAGGGTCTCCAGCTCTTACGACACTCATGGAACGATATGGAGTAGTGGATATTGGACTGCCACTACCCGGTATGCCAGAGACCTTATTTACTGCAAACGAGGCGTTTCATCTTAGTCTTCAGGGATGATAACACATCTATATTTTGATTCTCAATCGAGGATGGATGTATGTGGGTCACAACATCCACTTACCATCAGGTGTACAGTGTGTTCATTTATCGCCTTTATTCTATAAACAAATATCAGGAAATGCTTTGCTTTCTAGAAGTCTTTGCAAGATCTTTGTTTTCAGAATTGGCTTGCGATGAGCAGCATTGACACGGTATTAAGAGGTATATTATTTTGTTAATCATTCTTGGCTTTTATTACTCTGTGAAAAAAGCTCATAGTGCGTAATGTGCCATATTGGGTCTGTAGCAAGTATTGTACATGTCAAGCTCAAGTGTGTGCTCTGTATTCATAGAACGCATTGCGCTTATGCAATATAGCGTAGGTACTTTCATCACATCAATAATAATTTAAGAGGAGCTGAACTACTCATATGGCTGTAACTAAGGGTAAAGTTTTATTATATCAATTAGTTCAAGAAAGCAATATGAATTACATTTGCATGAAGCGTAGCCATAAGGACTATATTGTCGGTAAATCGAAGGTGAGTGATATATTCACCATTGATGTTAATACCGTCCTCCTTTGTAGTCCAGTGGCCTGAAAACGTCTTGCAGCGATGAAGAGTTTCGAGGATATTACGTCGACATGTCTTACACCTTTCTACAGTTGAATAGGTTTCGTACTATGCTTCTGTACTAGGATAGCCATTGTAGCTCTACTGTTCAAATACTTCAGAACTTCAACTGAAGAGACTGTAGCACCGCCCAAATTTCAGTTCATCACAAATAGTACTTCTCTCTCCATTAAATGTGCCAGCTAAGCAGCTGGGCCACTTCTCCTAAAGGGCACAGAACACAAAGGTTGCTTACCCCTTGGGATCTGTTGCCCTATCCCCTGTTAAATTTCCCTACCTTTTCTTTTTCACCGTTCCCACTTGTGCCTAGTTTTGCGTTAAATCTACAATTAACACCTTGTTGTGGGGTTTGGAGGAATGCGTGGCTCTAGATAAATCTTCATACATTTTCTTCACCTCCTCATCGGGATGTGCCGAGTTTGGTGCATAAACCTGTATTACCTTCAGCGAATATCTGTTGGTGATTCTGAGTATAAGGAAACTCTCATCGACACACTCACAATCTTTACAATATTGTTAACTAGAGACTAGTAGTCGATCAATACGACAACTCTTTCCTACCGTATCCTCTCCCTCTCTTCGGACCTCGGATAATCCTATAATATTCCAGGGCAACTTATTTATCTTCTCGTCAGTCCTCAGGGTATGTGCATCATATGTTGCTAGGTCGAGTCGTATTAGGTGGCAACCGAAACTCCACCGGAGATTCTAAGCGATCCAGGCCCCGCCGTTACCATAAGGTTGTGACTACCGTAGCCATGACCAGCGGAGCCGCTGAGGACTAGGGGTCGTTTCTTCGTTATTTTGTTCGTTACATTGCTATAGCTGCTACGCATGGGGAGCAGGATTGCAACTGCAGTTTTTTGTTGTTACTTTGATGTTATAAGAAAGATGCTGCAACCCATTTTTTGCCTCAGTTATCCTCTGTCACCTCTTACGACACTCACGGGACGATGTGGGGTAGTAGGTGTTCTTGCCCGCCACTACACGGGTAGATTGAATTATGACATTTTAAATTGAGAACACAAAAAAAACGTTTTAGGTACATTTTATTACGTAATCGTACTTGCCTCACAAACTTAACATAACTTATTTCGAGAGGGTTATTTAAATATTTACTGAACACTTTCCACTCGTATAAGGCACTGAAGTGGCTGTTTTTAATTACACTGTGTTTTTAATAAAATAATGCTTAATGAAAACGCGAAAGATTTGTGCTTTTAAGCAATAATAATCGATGGTTGCAATTCGGTCCATAGTAAATGGTACTAAAATTCGTATTATATATGTATGTATATCCCCAAACAATCACCAAGCGTCATCTTGTGGTGGTGGAGGTGGCGGCCTGTAAAATAAAAATTAATAAAGTGAATTGACATTAATTTCATCTTCATCATCGTCATTACAGACTTCAAGTTAAGTCACGGTTGCATAGGCCTCCCCTATTGATTGTCTCATATGCGGGATATTTGCCATTGTTACCACGCTTGCAGGCGGGTTGGTAACCTCAGTGTTTTATCATTTTGAGTGTTATTGTGTTTGTTATTATGATATTTGTGTTTTATGTCAATTTTAGATAATTATTTTAGATCAATATACAATATTATTAGAGAAATCGGGAAATATCACGTCGGCAGTATATTTACCACCACCACTTACCTCTACTCTTACTCACCAGTTGTTGGCAATATATATACCAGTACCAGTGAGATTTATTTTTATTTACAGAATAAAAAATGGACCACCGTCGTCGGTCAATAAACGATCGCGAAATTGAACTGCAGTTGGAAGACATGTTTGGCCTCTCAGATGGTACAGATTCAGAAGACAGTTTGGAAGATTCAGATACTGATGACATTGAACAATTGCTTTCGCCCAACAACAACTCATCTTGTCAACCTTGCATCAAACCGGACTTTGCGGACTCTTTGTTGACAGCTAGAAGTAGTAGAAGACATGAAAATCATGGGCCAGAACAGGCAAGGGATGAATGGGAAGAAATGACGACCATGTGATTGAAGATGAAATAGGTACAGAAACCAACAACAGAAGAGAGACTATTCGGAATGAGACAAGTGAAGAGACAACAGATTGTGAAAGTGATAATGAAGTGGAAGGAGCGAGAAACGTTAGAGTACCACGTGCTTCAACATCTAGCGCCACCACTGCACGACCCTTTGATTCTACATCAATCAATACACGAGCTGCAGAGGTGACTGTACCCACGGCCTTGGTTTCAAAAGAATTAGATTCCGATGAAGATGAAATAGAATGGAAGAAAGTTGATTGGACAAATGATCCGAACTCCATTCCTTCGATGAAGACGAACTTCAATCGCAGAACCATTTACCAAGTAGATCCAGACCAATCGCTTACTTCGAACTATTTTTGGATAATGATGTGATTGAAAACCTACTTGTTCAATCAAACTTGGCTGCTCGTCAGTCAAATGTTAGAAATTTTACTCAAATTACTAAAGACGAACTCAAAGCATATCTTGGAATGCTAATACAAATAGGGATTCACAAACTACCGTCAATCGAAGATTACTGGTCTAGCAACCCAGCATTATTACACATATTATATTATATTAACATAATTCTAACGTGATATGTTTTCGCACGAAATATATAACGTCCTCTAAGCTGACTTCGATGAGGTTGGCTTCTCCAGTAACTTCCTTACATATGCACATATAATGATTAGTCGATGTAATCTTAGAATCAAAAAAATCAGAGCAGCTTTAATTTTGATTTAGTGCGATGCTCATAATAATTATATGCAAAAACTATGTTCACAACAAATTTACTAAAAGGCACACTTCAGAAAGTATAACTATTCATTTGCTAAGAACTGAAGCAACGCGAATTAACGCACAAAGTACCGACACCTGAGCTTATGTTCTTATTCTCTTCTTATTTATTATATTTCTGCAAGTATTCTTAACAATGTGAAAAATGGCCCATTTTTTAAAAGTATTTTGCAATATTCACCACGCTCGACAGCTGCTGTACCTATTCACTACTGGATGTTGGAACTCAAATTCCATATAAAAGTTCATCTCAACTAACCCTGGTGTATTCCAGTTGCCGTTTTCACAAGGTTCCGTTGCGGGAGTTCCTGGAGGACTGGAAATTAAATGCCCTTTAATTAATAAGTAAACATTTTTGTCCGTTACAAGTATAAAATGATTTGAGTACTTGAATGTATAACCTACAGTTAAAAAATATTATGAAAACATCTCGGAATAACAACTGTCGCTTAAGTATCGCAATCTGCGTGACGTGCTTCGCTTATCGCCGCAAGCTCAGAGGTTTGTGGTACGAAGCTCGCAGGCGTTGTCAAGCGCGAGGCCGGGTGGTGGAACCGACCAGGCGGCTTATTTTATTATCTCTCGGCAAATAAACTATAGGTGGGAGGACTTTTTTCTGCCCAGAAGTCTGTCTGAGTGGGTGCCAAACTCTCACCTATTTCTTTAAAACGTTAAACGGTTTTTTTTAAAACGTTACCTCCTCACAAGGGTTTTCTGCCGTATCGTAGGGGCAGTTTACAAACATAAATTTCACAAGAACAAACATCTACACCCGGAACAATTACATGCACGCCATACACATACTTGTTCCGTACGGGATTTGAAATTGCGGCCCTTAGCACTATCACTCCTTGCTAAGCCACTGCACCACGGAGCCGTCGACAAAAATTCCATCTTAACCATAATATATATAAAAGCCGTCTTTATTTGAAGTTGGTTACAGGTATTCATGGGCTGCACTAGCTTATTACAATTTGGTGGACTGTAAGTTCATCGTCACCTTAGTTTTGTAAAAAAAAAACTGTGCGTGTGTTTATGTACACACGTTCAAAGTAAAACTTCCTAACTGCTTTTATATTTTGCGTCAATAGGTTAAATAATAGTGTACATGCAGCACTGACGGTGAAACTTTACAAGAAAATGTTACAACAAAACGTGACTTTTTTAATACCGTACTAAATTTCTCCACTACGTCGTTAAAGAAGTTTCACTTCAAAAATGCTTAAAACACGTCAATACAACACCCCTTCGGAACAATCAGGTTTATATTTACGTTTCATCGTTGAAATTTGAAATGAAAATTTAAAAATATCACTTGCTGTATCAGTGATTCGATCCCGAATGAATTCTGACTGCTTACATGGATTTATACTGAAATTGGAAAGCTATTAACTTGTTCATCCTTTTTAATAAAATACACAAAAGCTTCTGATAGAGTAAAATTGATTTCTTTTCCGTTCGTTTTAAAAAAAAGTCGGGACTTAATTTTGTATCGTGGAATGATTAAAATCCTATAGTATAATCTATAATTCTTAAACACTCACGCCGGTCACCCAGAGGGATATGTAGAGAGTACGGAATTGCATTTGGTACGATCCTGACACACCCCTTACGCCTCGTTTACATTCATATATCTACGCATACACGCTCGTCGGTTAAGGGTACTCCTAATCTGGTCCATTTTCAATATATCGCTAATTTGTTCAATAAACTTTCATCTAGGGCGTCCCTTCTCGACTCTACCGTTCACATCCGCAAAATAAATTTGCTTTGTCACTCTTTCCTCGTTCATTCTTTCTATATGACCAAACAACCGAAGCATTTATTTCACATCTGCAGAATAAGTTTGGTTTGTCACTCTTTCCTCGTTCATTCTTTCTATATTACCAAACAACCGAAGCATTTATTTCTTAATCCTGGTTACAACACTATCTTGCAAACCACATTTTTCCCTTATAACACAATTTATGACTCTGTCATTCAGATTCAGCCCTAGCATACTCTTTAATGACTGTATTTATACTACTCTCGTGCTTTTTCTGTTACACCCAACTTTCACTATCATATATTAAAGTAAAAGTAAAAGTAAAAATTATGACTTTATAATCAGCGTACAAAAGGCATTTGATGGTTAACTTATCCATTCTTAACCCACATTCTTCACCTTTCATCGTTTTCAAACAATCGTTCATAAATAGGTTGAACATCCACGGGGAAGCTATACAATACTATCCAACACCTTTTTGGTTGCCAAATCAGTCCGAAAAAATCCCCGTTGATCCTGATTAGTTGCATTGGATAAAGATATCCTTACGCCTGTATCAAACAAGCGCTATACCCAAATAAGTTTAGTGTTTGCCATAATACATTACTGGCCAATAAGTCACAAGCTTTAACCAAGTCTATGAACGTACAAAATTTTTTTAGGTTTTTGGTCAAAAGCTGTTACGATATCATGGGCGTCGAAAAGATTTGATCTGTATACCCCATTCCTTTCTAAATCCAGCTTGCACAACCATAATTTTTCCATCAGTTTTTTCATTACCATTTCAAATAAAACCTTAGCATACAGTATACCTACAATGCTAAGCAAGCTGATACCATGATCGCTTGTATAGTATTGCGGTGACCCTTTTTCCTTAGATATTGGGACTATAACTGCTTTAAACCAGTCTTACGGTACCCGCTTCAGTTTCCAACGTAGGTTAAACAAGGTGTACAGCAGGCCTGCTACCACGCTCTCTACAGCCTTAAGCATCTCCAGTGATACTCTATATTATATCCGACTGCTATACCTGCTTTCATGCTTTCATTACTTTCATTACATCATCTACAGTTTTCTCTCTACCTCTTTCCACTTCTTTTATAGTTTCTAGTTCCTTTAATTCAGACTACTCATCACTCATAAACACGCTTTAAAAGTATTCCTTCCATCTCTTTAAACTCGAAACTTTGTCATATATACGCTATAGCGTACTACAATTCTCGTCTCGTATAACATTCATTCTAGGCTGTTAGTTATGGTAGTTCAGATGCTCAGCGCTGCAAATTTCACAGTACGCTAGCAACACAAATTCGATCCCCGCCACCATCAACGAAATTTTAAATTGCAATTTGAAGGGCTGATTTTACTACGTGCTCGGCGGTAAAGGAAAACATCGTGAGGAAACTTGCATGCCTGAGAAATAAGAAAAAAATTTTTGAAGACATGTGAAGTTTGCCACCACGCATTGGGGCAGCGCGGCCGACACTTCCTTGTCCTAAAACCCTCTCAGAAATGAGAGTAGGCCCGTGCTTAGCAGTGGGGTGTATACGAGTATAAGCTGTAACTTAAAATACTCTTAGGATTAAAATATATACGCGTTATACTTACGCTGTATTGAAGTTATTCAATGTCATTAACTCTTGAGCATTCATTTTTCGTTCGTATGTTCGCCATAGCTTGACACATAGTGGAGTTAAAAATATACACCATAGAAGTCCCAACACTGCACCGATAACCCACCAACCATGCTGTTAACAGAAACAAATTTAAAAAATATATAAAAAAAGACTAAAGTATGCTTAGTTTGAGTTGAAGGCATTCAACGTAACATTTTGACGGTCACTGGATCTAGTCCCAGCCAAACTGAGGATTTTACGTGTTGGTATTTTTTGCTGCATATTATGTACTTACGCATATTATAAATTTGATTTGATAGATAAACGACTAGCGACCCGCCCCGGCTTCGTACGGGTGCAGTGTAAGTACTAATACAGTGTGAGTATGGAGTTATTAATAATATTACGCATGTATTATACATATAAACCTTCCTCTTGAATCTTAATAAAACCGTATCAAAATCCGTTGCGTAGTTTAAAAGATCTAAGCATAGTTATATACCATGTAGAGAATTCGGACTGAAAGGAGTCTGAGTGTTGAATCAATACGTACGTCTCATCACTGGGCATCCTCTATTTTTTTTCGCGATTAGTCCACCTTGCTGCTGCAATACCTCTTGGTGGACTTTAGTATTTTCCTTTTTCATCGAGCATGTAGTAAATCAGTTATTAAAAGTGTATATCATTAAAAATTTGAGTGTAACGTTAGTCTAGTGGTCGTAAACGCGGTTGTAGGTCATGAGGTCCCGGGTTCAAGTCGTGGCATGGGTCAAAATCAGTTATTGGATTTTTCTGTTAAGAAATTCTCAGTCACAGCCCGTAGTCAGGAAGTTGGAGGTGTTTCACCCACTTTCCTCAGAATGTCACGTAAACTCGTAAGTCATGCACCAAAGATATTTTATAGGTCCAGATACCGTGTTGCTCACAAATCGCATCGTTCATAGTGACGCCAGTCTTTGATTCATGTGTGCGTGAGTACCACGTAGCGAACATATCTTACGTACCATGCCTGCATTAATGTGCGTGACTTCGGTAATAATAGTGCGAATCGATTACCCAAAAATATGGGAGATTTTATATTTCATTGATATTGGCGTACCTATTGATTCTACGAATATAAAATCTGTGTGCCAGGCGTGTGAATTTGTGTATGTGTGTGTATGGGGATGTGGTTGGTTATGTGTGTTTTATGTAGGTACGAACATCGCAATAAAATATTAAAGATAGGTAATAAAAACCTATGATTAATGTAACAGTTAAAAACAAATAAAAAAGCATAGTAGATATTTGCGTATGTCTCTTTCTTGCTCTAGTAAATGACGGTTCTGAGTGATCAAAAAGGGTAGAAGCACAGGAAAATGCGATTCCGTGCTGCCAGATGTAATTCAACTCTAAATCTTAAAATAGTTTATCTCTATAGGTTGATTAAAACCTGTAAAATTAGACTGTTTAAAATCCCTATACAGATAACCTTTTTGGTTGATCATAACATTAAAAATTTAAGAATGGTAAACATTAAAAATGGTAAAATCGTTTCATAGACTAGGCAACACTCGAATATTATTGTGCGGTATTAATACTGTATTGACATTTAGCTTTCGTATAGTTTTACGAATAAATACACCGGAATATTGTTTACTTAGTTATGAAAAGTGATGTTCTCATCTTTATCTTTTTTCCAAGATTATTTTTTGCGTAATTTCACAGCGGAAAGAGTCATTTTGCGAAATTAAAAACACCGGTGCGTGACGTACGTTTGCAGTGAGTGTCGCTGGCATAATGGCGAAACGATCGAACAAATACGCCAATATTGGCGCCTTTTAAATTCCATTTAAAAGGCTAAAAATTGGATCGTTTTAGGCGCGAGTACACGGTATCTGTACCTATAAAACATCTTTGAGGTGAACGATATTTTAGTTACATACATATTACGAAATTAATCTATCAATAAATACTGCTAATTGGGTGGGTACGTGTTGTTTTAATTTTGATAGTTTTAACTGATTTGTTTATTTAGTGTAAAAATTTATTTCAAATTAGTAGTATTTACAA
>DWHP01000390.1:0-20420 GCA_018247895.1 Parnassius honrathi
GGTCGAGCCGACCCATTCGTGCTACAACTATACTTCTAATATAACTGCAGCATGGCTCTACCACGTAAAAATATTTTGTTACTTCAAAACGCCCGCCAGGTGAGAATTTAAATGTTCCATATACCGGTAAAGAACTGGTAATTATCGGTACTGATATCGTTTGATGATCAGAATGATCCACTAAAACCAGAACGGAAATTGAAACCTGAAAAATGAGAACCAATAAACACCTTTTTCAGTAATCGTGTGAATCCTTAACTAACTTTTTGATTTTATAGAGAGACACAAAATGATATTTTCGATAAAAAAGACATCATTTATTTATAAATTACTTTTTCCTATATTACAATCGAAGTAGGTAAGTTTCCCCTTTAACTTGGAACCCGAAAACTCCTGGTGTTCTGGAACAAGACCTAAAAACTGATATCTTAACCGTACCGAAATATAGAGCCATTATAGATAGAGATCCAGTTTTCAATCTCTACTAACTGATATGATTAAATGATTACCTAATAAAAGTGATGTTGATAAGGTTCTCATCGTGCGTCAACGTGACCATGCAGACTTCCTACGGGCTTCGGGCCCATTTGTATCATCTGGAGTACTGCAAAAGCGGTACACCGAATCCGAGCCGACCCCTGAGCGCCAGTGAGAAAGCTTTCGCCGCAACCGTTGCAGCAATTCTGGCTCTGGCTGTAGTTAGCACTACTCTGGATTTAACTTTATCCGACCAGGCGCGTAAAGGTGAGTAAACGTCTTACAAATAACCATTGATTTAATAAAAATATATACGGTACCGAGCCGCAAAAAGAGGACCTACAAACCTACATCTAAGTGACGCACGTTGCGGTCGCTGTAACCGCTTCGTGGGTTAGTTTGTGTTAGCAGTACACGCAGTATCTTTCTCTTGTTTATATCAATGTTTTCTACGATAATTAATAGTATATCTTAAAAAAATTAGTTATAAAATTTTTAAGATTGTTTGAAGATCTTTTCATTCCAATTACTCACCGTAATAATTGCGACCTACTGATTCCAGTAGCTAAGTAAGAAGTCTATGAATACTTTGTTACAGATAAACTCTACATTACTAACCTAAACTAAGGGTAAATCTCTAAAATAGAACTGAACAATAGATTGACAATCAAGTAAGAAAAATAGTAAATAGTGTACGCCGACAAGCTCCTCGATAAGAAAAGTATTCCTAATGAATATATTTTCATCTATTTATGAATACTAGTTTTTATGTTATTTACATGAAAGCCTATGGTAAGTCTTTGATTGTCTCATAGGCGGGTATTTACCATAGTTGCCGAGCTTGGCAAACGGGTTGGTAATCTCAGATTTATATTATTATGAATTGTTACCAGGAACATGCTGTTGTTCATGTCCTGTTTCTATTTCTCTCTATCGTCACCTACGATGCCTTCCGCTATTGGTTTAAACTAAAACGAAAAAGTCATTACATTACTATTTTGCATGCCTTAAGTACAAAGCGCGTTGATATGTTCTACTAGCGCCTAAAATCAAAAATCCCACGTTTTGTCACATGAAATCGTATCTATCAATCATATTGAACATATAAATGATATAAAAAGCACATTGTCAGAAAAATAAATAATTATTGAACTTAGTATCATTTTTAAATCGATTAATTGCTATTTTTACTTATGGTGGTACTATAGGCTTTTGGTGTAGATTTATCAAGTCCGCGTAGAGCGGTATATACACGATAACTTTTGAAAACATCAATTGTTCAACTCAATCTATGTTTTAATCTCTTCATCTATTATGTGGGAAGACATGGAATGTAAATGGCCATTTTTTATACTTTTCGCTTTTTACGATTTAAAATTTTATCTAAAACCGGACGAATCATTTTATGTACATCAAACGGCTTTATGATTAAAGTCTCTTCTAGGGCAACAGTGTACTGCTAGTATAACAAATTTCAGCACATCCGACTAATTTCAGAGATCAAATAAAAATGATCGCCCTTTACCAGCTACTATGAAAAGAAAATGCTTACAGTAAAAAAAATAAAATTAAATAAAGAGAATATGCAAATCATATGAAAAGATTCAGCACATTTGCATATTGAATCTGATAGCGTTCACGAGATTTTAAACGAACACCTTCGCTTTTTAGTAAAGTATACTACCAATACTATTTTGTATACTATCAAACGCTTGCCAGAAGTTTTCATTATTGTGTGTAACAAGAAAATGAACACGGCGCTTTGCAGGCTACTTCTTCACCATGACAACGCGCCCGCGCACTTAATCGTCATAATGAGGGACTTCCTTGACAGAACTCCGGTTTAAGCTTCAGAATAACCCTCCTTACAGACCTGATTTGGCACCTTATGACTTTTTTCTATTCTTTAAAATAAAATCTGTTCAAAGGAATACACAGTTTTCATCGCCGAAAGATGCGCTAGCAGCGTGGGCAGGCCATACCAGAGGTGTCTAAGGCCGACGGTGAAAAAAGTGTTTCGAAAATCGATTCCAACGCATGAAATTTTAAACAGATGCTGGTGGAGAGCTCTTTACAAAGATTTAATTAAAAAAACACTTTAACCGTAGAACTTTTTTAATTTGGTGGTTTCACGTTTCTGCGAAGTTTGTCAGGAGTATTTGCTAGGTGGTGACAACAGTGAATGTAAATCGTCACAACTTTATAATAATGTGACCAGGTTCACAAACACTTACGCAGCGGTCCCGATCCGGCCGCTGATCCTCCTTTTAATTAAGACCTACAGAGACCTATATGCGTTATACGCGTTTTATGTTTTAAAATAGTTCGCTAAGGTTCGTGCGAACGTTTTAGAGTTGGATATTTGGACAATCATGTAGTGCGAGCATAAGAGTAGACAGACAGTAAACAAAATGTTTCAACATAATTTATCTTTAATCTCTTTAAATAAATTTCGCATAGTTTGCCTATCAAAACAGCTTGACGGCAATCTCATAATATTTCGTTAAAATTGCCTCCTGTTTATTTTTTACCATTACGTAATAAAACTGATGTTCTAATATACAGTTTAAAGGTTAAAAAACTCAAACAACGCGTATAGATCACGAGCTGTGATAATATTAGTGAGATTATTAAGTCAGTCATGAAAATGTTGTATTGTCATTTATTCTTAATACCTTTGCAAATTTTTTTAGACGTTCAGATTTGGGCAAAACTAAAAACCGAACAAAAATATCTCATTACATACATAAAATAAATAAGCGAATTCACTTACCCGTGGTGCAAGGAGCGACAGAGACAGAACATGGGCAGCAGCATCTTCCTGATTACTCAAAGGAATAAAAAAACTGCCGTCGCTAAACGGCCTGAAAAACTTTACAAATGTCGAAAATATCCCACCTATAAAGTACTTTAGTTTGAGAGACCTATTTTCAGCAGTAGACTTTTGAGTAAATGAAAGAATATGTAAAATGAATGATTTAACTTGATTAATATGGAATAGATATCGCAATAGAATATCAGTGATGGCTTAGTAAGACGTGCTGGCTTAGGAAGATCGATATACACAGGTATCTCAGGATCGTGCTTTGTGACTGTTTTTAGGGAAAGTTCATGTTCAACAGAGAACTTGGAATAGGGACTGAGAATGCTAATGATGGAATTATATATTATAAATCCACTTTTATTGTTACAAGTATTCTCAATCTCCGAAGGAAATTTTGTAATCCTTTTATCACCTATTCGGCTGTGCACGAAATCATTTTGAGGAAACCCGCATTTCAAAGAAATAAAATATTTTGTGATAATGTTAAGTCCTCATACGTATTTTAGCAGACCGACAAGCTTCTTACTCTCCTTAGTTTTCCAATAATAGAAGGTCCACAAACTTGTACCCAGCTGTGGTATTTGAAACTGTTACTTTAAGATGTGCCACTTTTTATCACATGATAGAGCCACGCTGCAGCTATATTATGGTTGCAGCACGAATGGGTCATCTCGAACGGAAAAAGCCCACGCTATCACAGAATGCCAGCGTAAAATAGCAGCTTTATGATGAGTATAGAGTACCCGAGACTCTACTACTGAAAATGAGACATTTCGCCTTAGTCCTCAAGTGTGACAACGTATCTGCATTTTATTCATTTTATTTTATTCATAATTGAAGATAGATGTAGATGTTCATGGTCCACAGCATCCATTTACCATCAGGAGTACTGTATGTTGATTTATCACCCTTATTCTATCATAGATATTAAAATTTAATAAAACTTAAAAATTTCATTAATCATGAGCTGTGATGATTTTAGATAGAATTATCCCTGTAATCCCGATCAGGATACTATGATAATATTATTAAATCCGTCCTTTATACGAGTACAAATTTTCAAGTCGATCGGTCGTCTACAAATTGTTGAAAATTTCCTTAAAAGATTCCGTTACCTAGATAGAGATACATAGATATCCACGAAGCAACTAAAAATGTGTTAAAAGTATTTTATTACAGCGTGGGGTGGTGACACACTTAAAAAGAATTTAAGCAAACCCAAATCATCGATTGATTGTTTATAAAATTTCTGCCAAACCAGTCGATTGGTTAGTAGTGAGCGGTGCAACGTGTTTTAAGCGTTAGATAACCGAGACCGGTCACCGCTTGGGAAACACTAATTCCGTGGTGTTACTGCAACTGATTTCTCTTCGCCATCCTAATCAGGAAAATATGGACTGGTCGCGAACTTCCTAACCTATCCTACAGCTTACCGGTTATTTCATCGCCTGCCCCATTGGTTTAGTAATCCTAAGCTCGACTGCTAATCATGTGGTCGTGGGTTCAAATCCCGGGTTGAGGAAAAACGTTGTGATTGTGTTTTTTGTCAAAAAATGTCAGTAGCAACACGAAGTCAAGGAGTAAGTGGTGTTTTCCATTTTCATGCCACGCCTTATCTCTCTCCTGTCGTGTCAGATTGTCAGCCCATTAAACTATGAGAGTGGGGGAACAAAGAGTGCACCTACATTTGCGCGCACACTCGTGTACTATAATTATGTCTTGCGCAGATGGCTAATCTCTATTGAGACTGGTCGGTCTGGATCTGGTGATATTTAGTAGAGTGGCTGCCTCGTTGGTCTAGTGATTGTAAACGCAGATGCTGATCATGAGGTCCTGGGTTAGAATCCCGGGTCCGGCCAATTTCGTTAGTTGGATCTTTCCGTTAAAAAATTCTAAGTAGCAACCTAGAGCCAAGACAGAAAGTACGTGAAACAGTTGGTACCATCGAACTATGAGAGTAGAAGGAAACAGAAAGTGCACCTGCTCTTGAGCACACACTCGTGCACTGTAATCCTGTCTTAATGATTAGTCTCCGTTGAGACTCGTCATCGCTAGTATAAGTGGTTGACAAACGAGCACGCAGTCCACCTGATGGTAAGTGGTTGCAGTGGCCCATAAACATTTACATCTACCCTCGATTACGAATCAAAATACAGATGCGTTGTCACCCATGAGGACTAAGAAGGAATACTTGGTTTCCAATAAGAAGGGTTTCTGGTTCAGTACACCTACACTCCTACCATACAAAACACAGCAGCATTAAGCTGCTATTTTACGCTGCTATTCAATTGGTTAAGATATGTCGTAACATACATACAAAAATTTAAAAAAACATACTACACATCTAATTGTATCTAATTGTATACATCTAATTGTATGTCTCCATATTAGAAATCGACTGTAAACCTTTTAATACATTGTAAGGCCACGCTACGGCTGTATTATGGCTAGCGAAATGGGTCAGATCTACCAGGGAAGTAACACCGACCAGATAGCTCATAAGAGGGCATTCCGTCCTAGTGCTCAAAGGTAGAAACTTATCTGAATTTTATTTTTTTATCCAGCATAGTGATAGATAGCTATGGATTACAGCAACCACGTACTATCAAGTGGACTGTGTACTCTTTTTATTAATCCTACATACATAAAAACCTAAAATATACAGAATGCTGACTGAAACTTACAGTCAAGTCTGGCAACTTTACCAATGGAAGTTATTTTTTTCCATCACCAATTAATAATAGTTAATAGGTACAACATTACGATTTATACGGACAACGTAACTTTTTTCAGGATATGTCAGTTTGGATGAAAACTTAATAACTAATTGACAGCACCGTTTTCGATATGGCTACATTAAAGTTAATTTTGGCATTTTATTTTAACTTGGAATTACGCCGGCGATTTAACCTCCTTGTTCAGTGCACCAAAACTTTCGTTGAATTTGCTTGTAAATAATGAATTTAAGTACCTATATCCTTGTAATAACGTAATAATAATGGTTAGGACATGTAATATTTCGTTTTTAACATGTTGGTCTTTATACTAGTGATGCCACAATGTTACGGTAACCTTGCCGTATTTTGTTACAACCAAGGGTTATCACTTTCAACATATATTCTTAACCGATTACGACGAATTAAAGAAAAGGTTCTGTACTTGACATTCTATATACATATTTTTGTATATGTTTCACCGTAGCAGCCATTTAGACCAATTTTATAAAATGAATTATTAATCGATTCATCTTTATCAAAACTTAACGGAAAGAAAAGAGAAATCTTAATATGTATTAGTACTACTCTTTAGTAAAGCTACTTTTGCGGATCTTATATCATTTAGTTTATTTTATTTTTAATTCCTGATGTTTCGGGTACTTTCCAGCACCCGTGGTCACGGGAAACCGAGGTAACTGACGTCTCGATGTCAGTGTTAACTCGGAGTGCCTTCAGCTTTTTGATTATTATTTACTGTCCGATGTACGCAGAACGAACTTAATATGTCTTGAAGTCTTGCAGTTACCATTAATTAATTTAACCGCAAGCATACCTGCTTGGGTTTAGCTTTAATTTAATTAATTACAGGATCCCTAGGAGGTGGTAGTACCCAGCCTCCTTCTTTATTGAAATTCATCACTTATCGTCCTTTGTAGGAATCGATATTATTTCGCAAGGATTTGTAGTCTATAAAATCTGACGTAATGGTGAGGTCGTCTAAGATATGATCACAAACTGCAGATTTCCCGGAACGTTGATGCTTCACGTCAGCTATATCTTCTTTTACGCGGGTTCTAATTGATATTTTTGTTTGCCCTATATATAAGAAATCACATTAACAATCAAGCTTGTACACTCCTGCATCTTGTAGAGGTATATGACACTTGACGGATGGTAAGAACAGACAAATCTTCTTCGGCGACTTGTAGAATGTTCTACTAGAAGCTCACTTCAAGAAGTAGTCAATCTTGTCTGTGACAGGCTGGATACATGGTAGCTGCATAGGCAGTTAAGTATTATTCCCTGTATATAAGTGCCATACTGCAGCCGTAGTAAGGCTCGAATGATCCGATCAGATATTACTGGAATATCAGCACAATGAAGCGAAGTGCGGTATTAACTCACTTCTAAAAGAGTTTGTTGATAAAAAATCTCTCCGTATCTTTCATGATCTATATATATCTTTCATTCCCACTCATTTTAATTCAATGTGAACCTAGTTTATCATCTGTATCCAAATTGCATTTTATATACGTTGGTATAAATATTAAATCACATTCTTTTGTGATGATTTGTAGGAGCCAGCGGCGTAGCGTAAGTCGCATAACGAAAGAATGCGAGATAAGCTTGTTGATTCATAAAGTTACTATTACTTTCTTTGCGGAAATGTTTTAGATTAGACATAACGTACTGGTACTGTATAAGATCAAGCAGCTGCAGTCATGGAGTCGGTGTGTAGTCGTTTGACCGCAGTAGATCTACCAATACTATGTTTGTGTTACTTCTACGTATCAACTATCATGGACGTAAGTGTTCATTCTATTGAGAAACTTTTTTTTTATTGAGGAAGCTGTTATCGGCAACCGTAACACGAGCCGCTAGAGATGGTGTATCATACATTTCTACTAATTCTGACGACGGAGACCAAACGACGCATCTCATAAAAATTGAAATGTACAATATGAAGAATAATAAGTCTACGAAACTCTCTGTAATTATCAAAGCCCTCACTCCATCGATACCCTCTGTGCTTTTCAATCCAGCCAATTGTTTTTTTCTCTTGAAGAGATTGTGAAGTGACTGGGTAAGGAGGTTTAATGAGAAATATTTTGGTGTACTCTTAAGAGGCTATAGCAAATTCTTTTACTATAAATTAATCTTTGCTGTTTTTCAATCCTTGAATATCTACGATTACTGTATAGCTCTTCATGATATTTTCTTAACGAAATTACTCAGTGGTTTGTATTCGAATATACAATCGTTTAAAATCAAGCAATACGCGGTTGTCTGATCTGGAATTTCTTAGTCTGTTTCGATTTCAACTCTCACATCGATCGAACCTTTTAATCTACTGCGGCCAAACGACTATACACTGACTCCATGACCAAGCTACTTGGTCTTATATAACACCAGTAAGTTATATCTAATCGAATGTATATTCGCAGTGAAACTGATAGTAACTTTATGAGTCAACAAGCTTATGTCCCATTCTTTCGTGACGCAAGTTGAGCTAATGACTGTTATCGTTAAAAAAAACTTCTCACTTCCTGCTATTTTGTTTGTAATATTGTATACGAGGGCGTTTGTATTGTCGTAGATGGTATCCTTATTAGTCTTTACATAATAATTAATCCTCGTAGAAGCATGTTTCCAATGATCAATAGTTGGAATCTTGAATAGCTTCTTCATATCGTACATTTTAATTTTTATGAGATGCGTCGCTTTGTCTCCGTCGTCAGAATTAGTAGAAATGTATGATACATCATCTCCAACGGCTCGTCCTACGGTTGATGATAACAGCTTCCTCTTTTTTTTATTCAGCTCAAAAAATTATCAATCGATTGCAATTTTCTTTTTCCACCATCGCATGTGTTATTGTTAATGACGATGTCATCACGCTCTTCTTGAGGGGAGAGTGGTGAGTAGTAATACTGTGATTTCTACAACAACACGTTTATCATGTTAATATCAATTTGTTTACATTTAATTACACACACACACGCACACACACACGCACGCGCACACACACACACACACACACACACACACACACACTCACACACACATGTGAGAAAACAACAGAAAGAAAAGTAAGTTTGTCAATAGAATAAACACTTACGTCCATGACAATTGATGCGTTGAAGAAACACAAACGTAGTTAGTAGATCCACTGCGATCAAACGACTACATACTGACTCCATGACTGCAGCTGCTTGGTCTTATATAGTGCCAGTAAGTTATATCTAATCTAAAGCATTTTTGCTGAGAAACTGATAGTAACTTCATGAGTCAACAAGCTTATCTCGCATTCTTTCATGTTGCGACTTATGCTACACCGATGACTCCCACAAATCATCACAAAAGAATGTGATTTAATATTTACGAATCACTATAATTTATCATTCCTATGTTAACCATTGAATAGATTGGTAATGTAAAAAACTAATAGCAGTAATATCATGGATACACCAGAACTACAATAACATGTAAAAAAGATTCATCACAGTCTAGAAAATAATGTTTACGCTGCTAATAAACTGCCCATGTATACCCACGTACCAACGTGTATAATATGCAATTTGGATACAGATGTTAAACGAGGCTCACATTGTATAGATTTATACATCGATACGAATGGTATCAGTCAATATTTTGATTCCTATGGACGATCGCCTGCACGATATCATCTATAGTTTTTTAAAATAAATTGTAAAAGATAGGACTGCAATGTTGATGGGATTCAGAATGAGTGGACTTCAGTTTGTGGTGAATATTGCTTAATGCATTTGCTATACAAGTTTCAAGGATGTTCATTGCATAATTTTACGAGCATATTTATAGGGAACACACTGTACAACGATATTTTAGTGGATGTGATGTTTCGGTCCTATTTTATAAATAATAGGCAATCAAATTTTGGAAATAAAAATTGTAACATAATTAAGGAATGTGTCAGAATAGCGAGGTAGTTAGTTAATTCAGCTACGAACCAAGAAGTATAATACAATAGCACTAATTAAGCAGGGTGTACAACGAGTAATAGATAAGAGCGATAATACTGTGTGTAAGGAACAATAGATAAGAGGATAGGCTTGAACAATAAAACGCTAATGAGGATGCAGGCCCCACCGGATACAACTACTACTAACTACTACTATCACATTTTCTGCCACGTCACTTTGCAATGAGGTGAAATATTTGACAGATTTCATAACGGGGAAGTAAATTTCTTAGGAAAATATAAGGGTAACATTATATAAATTTTAAATTAATTAGATTAGAAATGAATAAATCAAACTATGGTTATAACTAAGAGTAGAAAAATAAAAATAAAGTAAAAAAAGTGTCAACAATAAAAGATCTACACACTGAGGGCATTGTTTTGTGTATTAATATAATACTCTTAAATCTGGTAAGCATTTATTCAAAACTAGTTTCTCAATTAACTGACATTGTGTAATAAAATACTTTTTTCAGTCACAAATAGATAGCAGATATATATAGTAGGGATAGTAGAAGATTATTAGTTTCCTTATTAGTTCACCGGGCTGCACCGAGGCTTTGCTTAGCGGATCTCTTTACCATCGAATACGTCATAAATCATTTTTAAAATTCATCACCATTGTCGTTATATCACAGCCTATTGTTACGCGCTTAGGGTTCGTGACAATAAAAACTGCCGATTGAATTACCAAAATTGACGCTTTAATTACTGAACACTAATTAAAACTTAAACCACACTAATAATTAATCACACGTAACACTTTTGTTTACTTTATTTCGCTCCTAAGTCTTCACTCGTATCGGCAATTCAATGCTGTCCCAGTCGCGGCCTCACTAATGGCCTTATATAGGCCTTTTCCACCGAAACGTCCAGAATGTTCCAGCAAATACCGGTCCCAACCGACTAGATGTAGAAAATTCAAGTCGGTCTGTCTTTTATAATAGACATGTGGTCAGTCTTTTATAATAGACATATCTTTGTTAAATGGTTAGAAAGACATTACTACTTGACACCAGTACTGCTAAAGAATTGACATCGTAACTTATTTCCTTCAGGAAGTTCCGGTTATTGTGTAAGTCTTCAGACTTTTGAGGTAGAGGCAATCCATACTGCTGTAGGCTTTGTCCTCCTAACGCTGAAATAGCTTCTAGAGTTCGTTTAACTCCCTGATGGACTCCTGAACAACCATTATGGTACAACTGTAGAATATCCGGCATTTTAGCTTTAGGGACAACCATTTGCAAACAACAGCTGTCTCCTCGACCATTTTCCCATTTACGGCACAGGACTCCATCCTGAATCAACAAGCTATCCCATTGGGCTCAATAGTTTTTAGTGGTCGAGCTCATTGCTGAGACGTCGCTCCACTTGAGCTTGGGAGCACGGGCCTTCATCCATTCCAGAATAGGCTTGATGTCCGGATCTTCCTGCTGTGCATGTTGTAAGGTGTCCTTCCACTCGTTTCTGAGGTGGTCTGTCCTGAGCATCCTCACAAATACCACTTCTTTACCCCTTTGCCTAGTACCATTCTCGCAATCATAAGGATAAAGTCTTCTTGACAATGCATCTGTGTTGTCACGCCGTTTCCCACTGCAGTGTCCGATAGTAAAGTCGTATTCCTGCTGTTGCTTGGCGGTCCTTTTAGCCGCACTACCATTTCGAGATCGAACACCTTCCCTTTTTACTGACCGCTTAGGGCAGCTGGGTCGAAGATAGCCCCTTTTCCCACAGCCGCATCACCTTGGGCTGTTACCTTTATTATTGTCGTGAACTGTAGGTGCCGCAACCTCACCAACGTGAGGAGAACGATGATCCTGCCGCATGGCTTCAACCACAAATGCATGGGCCAAGGCTCCCTTAAGCGTCATGTGGTGCCCGAGTCTCACAGCAGCTCTGATTTCAAGGTCGCAGATACCGTCAATAAAGGTCTACACTTGGTTCTCTTCAATGAGCGTAGGTACAGACTGGTAGACTTTTCGCACCAGCTTCTCCACCTCAAGTGCCCACTGCTGCAGGATTTCGTTGATGCGTTGCACGCAATCTCTAAGCTGCACTCGAAAGACGTGTTCCAGGTGAGCGTCACCATATCTAGCCTCCAATGCCTCAAGGAGCTGCTCGTAAGTCACTTCTTTTCCGAGAGCTTCTAGAAAAGTTAAGGCCCGGTCGCGCAGGTTTAGTGTGAGAGTTGTCATGGCCTGACATTTATTCCAGCCGTTCGCCTTCGTAACAGCCTCGAACTGGATTTTGTAGGCCGACCAGGAAGAAGTCCCGTCGAACGGTGGCTCTTTGAATCCACCTACTGAAGGTGTTGTAGCTACAACGGAAGCTGTCATTCCATCCCCAAGTTTGAGGTCGCTTAGCGTTTTCTTCATGTCAGCCATCACTTTGTTCAATTGGTCGATTCGGGTCTCAGCTTCCGACAGGCGTTTTTCATACTGAATAACCCTATCCTTCACCTCCTTTAACTCCTTTCTGAAGGCGTGAAGGTCCTTCAAGAGGAGCATCTACTCTTCCAACCGACGGGCCTGTTCTTCTTGTCCGCCCCGCAGCTGCTCTTCCATTCGGGGTGACTGTTCTGCCTGCTGGTGGGCCTGTTCCTCCTGCTGCTCTTTCAACCAAAGGGCCTGTCCCCCTTGTCCACCCCGAAGCTGCTCTTCCAATCGGCGTGCCTGTTCTGCCTGCTGGTGGGCCTGTTCCTCCTGCTGCACTTTCAACCAAAGGGCCTGTCCCCCTTGTCCGCCCCGAAGCTGCTCTTCCAATCGGCGTGCCTGTTCTGCCTGCTGGTGGGCCTGTACCTCCTGCTGCTCTTTCAACCAACGGGCCTGTTCCTTTTGTCCGACCCGCAGCTGCTCTTTTAAATGACGGGCCTGTTCCTCCTGTCCGCACTAGAGCTTCTCTTCCAACTGGCAGGCCTGTTCCTGCAGCATCGTCATGAGAGCACCTAAGTCAGGTGCTGCAGGTGTAAGAGCTGCTGATAGGTCCGACTCCGTAGCCGGTAGTTGGCCCTCCGACGTTTGCAGCGTTGCATCATCAAATCTTCTCCGGTCCGTCTCCTGCAGGCGTTGACTTCGAGTACCGGCAACCTCAGTGTCGTTCTTCGGTAAAATTGGCATGATTTTATCCCACTTCTGACACCAATTGTTACGAGCTTAGGGTTCGTGACAATAAAATCTGCCGATTGAATTACCGAAATTGACACTTTACTTACTGAACACTAATTAAAACTTTAAATCACACTAATAATTAATCACACTGATCACTTTAGTTCAATTTATTCCGCTCCGAAGCTTCGCTTGTATCGTCAAATTCAATACTGCCCCGATCGCGGTTTTCAACGGCTTTATATAGGGCCCTTCTTCCGAAACATGCTGAATGTTCCAGCAAACTCCGGTCCTGACCGACTAAGTGCAGAAAGTTCGAGTGTGAACCTTTCTAGAAAACCTAACTCTTGTATCCGATACTAGATAGCGCTGTTTGGAGAGTTCCAGAAAGATCTCGACACTCCTATTTATGATATTTGATACCAGATGGCGCTGGTGCCATCAACTATTGCGCGCTACAATATATATATCGCAAGAAAAATTAAGACGACTCAAAAACCTGGACGGTAAAAAGAGTGCAAGCAGTGATAGTGTGCCTCTTATTTTCTTCAAAAATTATGCAAATCGGTTCTTTAAAGCCTTGTTTATTATATACAATAAGTCACTTTCTGAAGGATGTTTTTCAACTCAATGGAAGGAAGCACTGGTTTTACCTATACTTAAATCCGGTGATCGATGTGAAGTTAAAAATTATCGACCAATTAGCATTCTTCCTGTCTTTAAGTCCTTTGTATGTTCTACCAATTATGACTTCCTGAGATCGGATTACGAGAATATATTAGACAAAATTAATAATTTAGAATTACAAATCGACCCTTAGTATACAGTGAATTACCAATCACTTCTATCGTTTGAAGATATGCTGTGTCGCATAAAAAGGACGGCAAAGCTCTTACAGTCCCCAGCCCAGAGCGAAACAAAACCAGAAATTCAGATACGCCCACGTGAATCACTTAGATTGCCCCCACAGATATCCTGGTATTTAATGGGGATATTAAAATTTGGCCGTTGTTTATTAATAGCTTTCAAGATACTATAAATAACAATCCATCGTTATCGGACGCTGAAAGATTGTATTATTTAATTACTAAGTTAAGTGGTAGGGCACAGTCCATTTGTGCGGGTTTCACACCAACAGCAGACAATTATTGGCCTGCCATATAAAACAACTTATTACTGAACGACAAATTGGTTTCTTTAAACAGCACTCAGCTGCAACTAATCAAATTGCATTCGTTAAAAGAACGATTACAAGTACGAGCAACGGTGATGAAGTTAATGTAATGTTTAGTAACTATAGTGAAGCCTTTGAAAAAGTTGACCATGTAATCCTTGTTCATAAGTTAAAAACTATCCCCATACAAAAAATCATGCCATGCCAACGCTCTGTTGCGACGTGAAAGAAGGACAAACTTTTGCAACATATTCTATTTTCCCACGGGAATGAGATGTTTTTCGCGGAAAAAAAGTAGCCTATGTCACTCTACAGCCACCGAACTATCCCCATACAAACTCATGCCATGCCGATGCTCTGTTGCGACGTGAAAGAAGAACAAACAAACAAACAAACACACTTTCGCATTTATAATATTAGTATGGAGTATGAATTTATTCTCTTTATTGCACACAACATATAAATGTATGTACAATTAGGTGGCCACGTTACCAAGGTTTGCCTGGAAGGGATCGCTTAACAGTGATCCCTTCCAGGCAAACCTTGGTAACGTACGATTCGCACTACATATTATTTATTCTATGCCTTGGTGATATGAGTAGATAAATGAGCATATATTAATACACATTATAAGCTTTTTTCTTTTTTTTTTAAACGTTACCTCCAGACTAGGATTTTCTTCTGTATCGTCGGGCAATTTACAAACATAAATTTCACAAGGACAAACATCCAGACCCGAAACAATTACTTGTAGGCTATACAAATACTTGTTCCGTGCGGGATTCGAACCCACAGCCCCCAGCGCAGCCACTCATTGCTAAGCCACTGCACCACGGAGCCGTCTTTAACCTTCATTATAAGCTTAATAAGTACCTACTTATATATATTTAATTATGTAGGCTATTAAACGTCGGCAAGCAGTCAACATCAAAAGAGTGAAACTTCTGTACGTAGTACTATTATTTATTCTGTATTTGGCACTATTAAATAGTTTCCTGATCATTTCCGACAATCTCAGAACTTGACCGTTGGCCCGTGTTAGTACCAGGTGGGCCAGCAGCTTCTGCTCCATACTCATAGGATTCGAATTGCAAATTCCCACACGCACGGAGCCAGCTACGGCACTGAAACCGAGCCTCTTCCTCCCCGTTGCCAGCTTCACAGACTTCCTTGGCTGGTCTTTGCGGGACTCTTTCTCAGGCCAACTACGTTTTTTTACCTTTGGAACTGGGGGAGGTTTGGGGGGAGGTTTGGGGAAAGGAATTTCATCCCAGGGCTTCTGGCAGAGAGAGGGCCTCTTCGGCTCCTATCTCAGCTGCTATCAGCCGTCGACACCTTTTCCTTGCTGCCCCACTAAGCTCATAATACCCAGCGAACTTTTTTTTCCCCTCCCTGGTTCGTTTCCGATTGTGGTTCGGCTGCAGGCGTGCCCTCCACTTCATGAATCATCCCAGATTGGGGCGTAGTGTTGCAGGATATTGGTGAGGCTAAAAGAGCCTCTTCCAAACCTACAGATAGTTCCATTAGACGAGATTTTTTGTTCCTCTACTCAATATGTCAATTTTCGTCCATTTTGGTCCCACGATTAGCTAGGGAAATATTCAGTCACCCCCGGCAGAGCCCCGCATGGCAAAGGAAGGGCTAAAATACCACCCGAATCGCCCTGGTCTCTGGTAGGCACCGTTTGCGACTGGACTCCCTCCAGCCACGCATCCATCGGCACGGTACGCTTGACACCTTGGATTGGGTTAGGATGGGAAAAGGGGGGGAGGGGATAGAAGATAAGAAGAAGAGGATCGTCTGAGTGTTTCAGTTCTGTCTGTTTCCTGCACTCTCCCCCAGAGCTATTCGCCAGACTGCTCGCCGGACAGGAGAGCAGAATAGGTGTTAATCTAGTCCTACTGATAATATAAAAAAATTAGGAGTAGACTAACCCCCGCCCTAGGTTACACGTTACTAATATTACGTACATTGACACATTATACCGAGCGGCAACCGAGTCACAGAGTACCTACACAGACCAGATAGAGAAACTAACGTTTAGTACCTTTGAACTGAGTGACGGCCGAGCAACGGACAACGCTTGGCAACAACTCTGTCCCGGCTTGAAGTTGAAGATTATCAGATACTTCATCGTCCGGAGCGATCGCATCAGCCGCTAATTCCAGATCGTCAAACTTCAACATGATTGTAGTCTAATTATAAGACAGTTTTTGCTCGGACGAATATACTGCATCACGGCGCAATGATAATTGCTCGGTCGAGGCCCGAGTTTGTAATTTCAGGCACGGAACCGGCTCGGTGACCGTGCTACGGCCGACACTCGGCTCGAACCTGACTCGGTCTGGCGTGAGTCAACCTTAATACTGCTATATCGTATGGTGAGTGTGAGCAGTGGAGTGAAAAGGTCGTACTAAATCATTTCAATGTGTGCTTTAATTTGTTTCCTAAAGTTTGCAAGTAAAAATAATCTAAATAACTTATTACTTAATAATTGACCTTTAGAATTTTTTGTCTATCCTACTACTAAAGATCTTGTTGATTCCAAATAAAAGTTTACACTTAATGTAGAAAGTATCTTATTACACGATTTTATGTGCTTTCCAAAGAACAAGGGTGAAACCCAGCCAACTTTTTAACTGCTATTAAGAATTAAAAAAAAACTAATTAATTATAGCTCTACTAATTGACACGATCAGCAGTTGTGCTTACGATCACTAGACCAACAAGGCATTCTTCAGTTAGCTTTTGTATTACTATTTAAATAGTAGTTTGAGCATTGGGGTGGCTATGTAATCAAGGGACCGGGGCAAAAATTAAATTAGGGCCCTATTTGAACTAAATATGTAGGGCCCTAATATATATATAAAAGAGGATGCCTAGTCAATATAATATACATAATTTATTTAATAAACTTCAGTACACGTCACTTCATGATTCACTATTATAGTATTCTATGGTTATTAACATTATGATTTCGGTTTTTAATCAGAATCGTAGTTTCTCTTTAGATTGTCCATCGTTTCATTACAAGTTACAAGTATTTTTATTGACTGGAGGTTAATAGTAATTGTTAGGTTGCCTAATCCCAATCTTAGGTTGTTAAAAAAATATTTATCACTGTTTACATAAATGGTATATAACTTAAATGATATATAGACTTAAATGGTGGTTGGTTTGTATGTTAACCATCGATCAATAACAAAGTTTACACATCACACCTGAGCATTTGTGCTAATTTTTTACAGCATAAGGGTGAGAAACGAGCACACAGTCCACTTGATGGTAAGTGGATGCGGTAGCCCATAAACATCTACATTTATCCTTGACTAAGAATCAAACTGCAGCGTTGTCACCCCTGAAGACTAATATGTAATGCATCGTTTCCAGTAAAAAGAGTCTCCGGTTCTCTACAATCACCATACGAAACACAACAGCATTTAGCTGCTGTTTTACGTCAGTATACTGTGAGAGCGTGGTCCTTCCCCTACAACCATAATATAGCTGCCG
Source organism: Parnassius honrathi (assembly GCA_018247895.1). Lineage (NCBI taxonomy): Eukaryota > Metazoa > Arthropoda > Insecta > Lepidoptera > Papilionidae > Parnassius > Parnassius honrathi. The sequence goes on from DWHP01000390.1 coordinate 17,807, forward strand.
CTTGGCTGTACCACGTAAAAAGATTTGAAGAAATGAAAATAATAATAAATACAGTGATGCTATATATTAGGAATGTAATCAGAACGTTACAAGAAAACTTAAAATAATTAAAATGACACCAAAAATGCGTTATTGGCGTTCAGTTTACAATCTGAAAAAATACCGTGATAAATACAATAAAGCTAGACTTTTAAACCGATTGTGTAATGGTGAAAAAACGAAATGTTTAATATCACTGTCATATAGCTGCACAGACAAGCGCAGTATGTAAACTTTGATTTAAAATGTGTTGACAGATTTATAATCATACTCCAAACACCATTAAAGCCAAAATGGCTAGGTAATAACATATTTATCTATGTTCCTACACATTGATAAATCGTGGGAAAGTAAGATGTTTTAAACAGGTTGTGGAAGGATAATAAAAACACATGTATAATGTTATTATATTTATAATTTTTAGACATTATCGTATTTAAAGATTTTTCTTAAATGCAGCACAGCGAGATAAAACAGGGTGGAGACTACTCGTATATACGTAAATCCTAAATACCATTAACGCCAATATAACTTGATGATAACATGTCTATTTATGATTTTGTTATAAATGATAAGGCTATAAGAAGGATAACAGATATGAGATAAAACTGTTGTTTTCAATATTCGTATTGCATTTCCATATTTCTCTCGTTATTTTACTTCCGCCTATGTACGGGTCTGCAAGCTTTCAGCCTGCAAGTCATACCGATTTATTCTCAGAGGACCTGAAAAAAGTTAATGAATATTGTAAAGAGTATCTGCATAAATAATAATTCTTATCGATATATTATTTTTTCAATATTTATTGTAATCTTAATAGCATGTGGGAACTACATTAATGTATGTATTGATTAGTAAGTAAGTTACATTAAGCCTAAAAACATGTCCATTCTTAATTTTTTTGGAAATCAGGAACACATTTTTAGTAATAAGAAACATTAGACAAGACTATTTTCTTCAATATCTTTACATGGTAAATATGCAATTAATTAAATATAAAATAAAAATACGCAATTAATCACTTCGAAATGGTCGAATAAAGAAGTTGTAAATATTTGACTGTGTACAAGTTATCCGACTTTTTATTTTTACTCGAACAACATATCAGTCTAAGCATTAAACAAGCATGTGATTCTGTCGCACTGTCGCTGGGTCCAAAACATCAAGGATATAAGCAATTACAGCATACATGTAAAATTGGCTTAACTAAGTTACCATACTTAAACAGACTGAATATTTGCTTGTGGTACAAGTAATAAATACTTTGTAACACACACACACGTATATGTATATGTGTGTGTGTGTGTGTGTATATGTACATATGTACAATCAATACTGTCTATCTACTACGGCAGGTTGGTATTGTCAAGTTATATGGAGCAACTTTTTGAATACATAAGGTATTTGTCCCTAGAAGGAGTTGAAGGAATTGCTCTTTAAAACATTGACATACAATATTTAAGTATTTGAACACAGTCGATGAAGCTACATCAAATACAGAAACTATGCATTCATTGCTATTTCCTGTATGAAGTTTACCGGGTAGTGGCGGTGTCAGAATATCAACTACCCCACATCATCCCGTAGGTGTCGTAAGAGGGGACAGAGGGGGACAGAGGAGAACCAGGAGGTGAGGAGCAGTGTTTTCTTAATAACGACTAAAATTAAAAAAAATGCTGTTGATAGGGTAAGTCCGGGGGAGTTGGCCATAGTTTTTTAAGAAGCCAAAAGAAAAAGAAGTAAAAAAAATATCAACATTTCATGAGCTATTTGCCGGTTAAATTAAAGTTTGGTTTATAAACTGAACATTTAACTTACTAAATACATATTATGCATGATTTCCCATTACTAAAACTGTGAAACGCAAACCCTTTGAAAACGTTAAGCTTCACAAAAACGAATATAGGTGCATTTTACTTACTTTTTGTCTTCTTTTCGCCGGACTTCTAGTGATATGTCATTCACACTCACTGTGCGAATTGTACTAAGGAGAAAGTAGTGCACTTTAGAAAATGTATCTATGATTATTTTTAAGTGGCCATCTCTCCCTTACGGCCATCTTCCGCGGACTTACCCTAGCCCGCTTGCCTAGTGTAGCAACTATGAAAATATCTTCTCTATGAGACAAACTACGGGGGACGCATGGGCTCAGCAGTGGACTTTAGACTGTAACAGTAACAATACGAAGTTTCATTGCGAACGTGGCTAGACTTCTTGCCACATAAAATGAGTGATCAATCAGTTATCTCTCTCCGCTGTGTAAGTATTTAGAACATAGATGAATTGTTAGAACACTTAAAAATACAGTGACGGGATGTAGAAGCAACCATAGTAATTGTTGATACCGCTCTGGAAACGGATATAATTATAAGTGCACGCATATGGGGTGGTTGTGGGATATTACCGCTGTATTCAACATCCACAGATAGTATTTCTATATCCCCGCTATCACTTTGTTGTCTTTTTCTGCATTAACTCTTGAAAGCCCTCAGCCAGCAAGGAGTATAGACTCGTTCTATACAATCGATCTAAAAAAAGTTCGGTTTTAGCCGATTCTCGCCGAACAGAACAATAT
>DWHP01000391.1:0-20418 GCA_018247895.1 Parnassius honrathi
AAGACCACCGCACTTCTGCTCCACGCCTCCGGAGTAGTGCCACCATGGAGGACGGAATTGAAGAGCTTCTGAAGAACATAATATTACGCAACAATTACTTAAAACAAATGAAATTTTTTAATAGCATTTACTTATGTTTAATGTCAGTACGCACGATAATTACGAGAGGAAATAAAACTTTTGTTTTGCAATACTAATCTGTTAATTTGTCCATGAGTGTATTTGAATGTTACGTAAATAAATTAATATTATAATGTAAATTATTATTGTCCGCGGCTTTGCCGCACCTTCGCTAATATTATTTTTATGTGCTTTCGTATTAAAAAAAGTAACAGCTAATGCTCTTAATTATTTTTTTGATTTTGACAACGTACTCGGTAAACCTAGATTTAATACTTCTTCGAATAATACCTATAATACAAGGCAAATGTTTAACTTTAATGAATTTATTTAATTAACACAACTTAAACCTTATTGTACAAAAAATACATAATAATTTATTTTGTTATTAACTATTAATAAAATGTTACTATTTTTAGAGTTATACTTATCTTAATACAGCAGTTTTTGTAATTTCTTCTCAATATTTTCGATTCATGCTTTGAGCTGATTACTTATATACAAACAATTATAGAAAATATCTTTTTCTTTGGTCTACGTATACTAATTAATAACCATATAATAAAAGGGACGTTTAGGCCTTTAAAATAAGTAGCAAATATAAATAGGTACATCCCTATATTATAATCTAAGTAAGTTGATACGTATTCATTTTCTATAAGGCATATTAAACAAAATGCTTAAAACATTTTAAATTAAAGACCCGTATCTAGTGAGTTGTATGCATACCCTATGTTATGAAATCGCTGGATCACAGAAGCAGCTACAAAAGATTAAACTGAAAATCAATAAAACCAACAAATTAAGTCAATACAAAGGCTACGCACTTAGCACATATAAACATAACTCCTGACCTGGCGTCGAAAGAAACACTGTAGGCTTGAAGGTATTTGCAATTCGCACGGAGGGTCCCCGTGGAGCGTCGCGCCGGTCACTTCACACCCTGCCCTCATTTCTCTGAAGCTCGCTCTGTAAACTTATATAAAGAAGATATTCATGCCGACTCGGTGGTTTTGCGGTTAGAATAATATTTTTTAGGTTGTTGGCTAGAGTCAGAATTTGGCTTATTATAGAAGAGGGGTCAAACGAACATACGGCCCTCCTGATGATAGATGTCGACCGCGAATTGCAATTGATCAAATGTTTGTGTAAAACACTGTCTGTTTTCGGATTTATATGTAAATACAAAAATATAGTCTATAGATAGTCCTATAGTGAATAAATGCATAGCCTACGAGCCTTACATTCATCATTCGCGTAGACAGTAGACACGGAACGGTAGGCGTACGGTTGGGGCATAAATAAATACATAACAATAAATAAATAACATCTACGTATACGTATAAAACTAAAACAAAAGTGACCAAACGATAATTCGTCCATAATAACCAACGAACTCATTAACTCACATCTGCTATCTCTAAAAAAGAATACAGAAAAAGAAACTTTTTTAATTCAATATGGATTATAAATAGTACTTATCGAAATTCACTTTTTTTAATTTACTACTGGTTCGGAATAACACCTCTGTCCTGAGAAGAACTAGCAAGAAACCCAGCGAGACTTTTAAAAAAAACAGCTTCCAATCACGGACCAGTCTTTTAGCGGCTCTCTTATGGGGTTTTCTAATGTCTTCAAGCAAGGAGTTTTAATATGGAATACTAATTATTTTGTATATGGGGGGGGGGCAAACGATGTTATGTGGTTATGTCGCTCATTAATAACTGCAACACCAGAGGAATTGAAGGTGCATTGCCGCCGGCCTTTTAATAATAAGTAGGCTTTTATTTTAAGTCGGGAAACTAAGAGTTATATCATGCGTTTAGGAAAAAACATTGAAATTTTATCTTTAAGATATGAAGAAATCGTTAAATTAGGAAGAGAACAAGCAGAACTCTGTTTGAAAGAGAGCTATTTGTTTAAGACTAAGCGATATAAAGGATTTAATACTCATATTTTCTCTAGAGATGAGATCCTAGGATGAGTAATATACAAGCATAAGTTTGGTCTTAAAGGGAAGAAATTCTTTTGAGCGATAAAGTGATTGCAGTGTAGCAAATGAGTATTAAATTAATATCTTGTAATAAAATATCAGTCTATAATAATATATAATAAGTGTGTATATATAAACTATCAATGAAACATTCCATCTCAGTTCTCAGAGGTGACAACGCACCTGTAGCCAATGGTTGTCACTGGGCTGTAGTGGCTAGTGGCCACTTACCATACAGTGAACTGTAAATTAGTTATCTGACTTCGATGATTTCGATTTTCATTGTTTACAGCCTTGTTTTTCGAAAATAGTTGCTTTAAATTAAACATTGACCGGTCTCAGTGCTATTACTAAGAACAGTCCTTTTTGCAGTGTATTTTCTTTATTGCAAAATGAGTAACTTACTAAATATCAAGTCCATCGGGTATATAGTTTTAGAGATCTCGTGGTAAGTTAGTCAGTCTGTCAGTGGTGTTTCGCTTATATGTAGATTATATAGACTCCCAAGTTTTCAATTTCAACAAATAGAGGAGGCCGTGGTAATAGGGAAGCACTGTATACTGAATTCTATCTCATTCTTTCACAAGCTAAATCTTATAGATGTATATGTTTGTCGCTTTTTAATGTCGCTTTTTCGTTTCATCGAGTTTCATATTACAACGATTCTAAACAAGTTTTCACTTCAAAAAAACATATATTTGAATACATACAAGACAAAACCTCCTTCCATTTTAAAATCGGCCATAAATATAGTTATGGTGTTAGATACCTGTATTGTTACGGTTTTCCCCTTGCGAACTGTGATAGAATGCCTTACAACCTGTGTTTACACTGACTTGCTTACCCTTCATATCGGTACACAGTGAATACAACTGCATCTAGGTACTTGGCGGCAGAAATAAGAAAGTAACGTGGTGCCTATCGAGTAATCGAGTAAGGCAAAAAATGAGCCACCATCTTGTTTTAGTCGTATTCGAATTTTAATTAATTTTGTTTCGTAGAAAATAATTACTAAATAAATAAATTATAATATAGGAACTGCTAAATACAGTTTTTTTTGCGTTCGTTGTTCTCTAGCAGCTTCGCAAATATACTATATATTGTGTCACGATTTAATTATCTTTTGTTTGCGTCTTGTATTGTTAATTTGTACATTGACCGACTTTTTGCCGTATTTAATAAAACTTTAATATATTACATACTTAAAATTGTTACGTGCAAAAAGTATACGAAGCAAATTTCTTGCGATTTTTTGTTAAGAATCAGTTATCAAGATAATCTAACACTGTTTATTTATGGCTGTAAAATTTAAATTAGCGCGTATTGTGAAATTTTTCATTAATAATGTAAGTCAGTTATAATGATGTTTATTAGGATAATGTTTCAATTAAAGAAATTTAAGGAGGCAAATACTGAAGCGTCTCCGTCCAAACATGGAAAATCCCTGTTACCGCGGGGTGTGATCTGTAACCGAGCCCTCTCCATTACGGGCCGTGGGAATCAACGCACACTAAATTATTAACAAAAATATTGACCCGCTGCCTACTTAAAAGATTTGACCACGAGTGTTTGCACTGACAGTTTGCCGCTCACAACAAATATACGAACTTTTTTTCGAATTTATGGGAAACTATGAGCGAGACAACTGAACGCCGCTTGTTTGACATGGTGTTTGATCTTAACGAGAGTCGAAAGGCATGTTTAGTGTTTAATTGGTGTAGGGTTTTTGGGAGGGCACTTTTGTGTTTTCGTTGTTTATATGTAAATGATATATGTATGTATAATACATTTAACATTTAGGAGCAAAATGTGTATTGTAATACAGACAAATAAAGCAAACCTGGTTTATTTGTTTGTATTGCTATAAGTACTTTGTATGCCGATGCGTATCGACACCTTTTATTTTGTTGTGTGGTGTGTTATGCACTATAGACTTAAATATAAGTGATATCAATGAATATTACATGCATAATATGTATTAGAGTTATACCTACCCCTCCGGATGCTTTGCTTTTTTGGTGTTTTGTAGTTTGCAAGTCCTACTACCACTTATTTAGAACATTAGTTTGGTCGTTTAACTGATAAAACATAACTTGTATTAATTGTTCATGAAATAAAAGTGTTTGCGCTTACAATCTCATCAAAGTAACCAATGAATTTAAATATTTAGTCACAAAATCGTTCCGTTTCAGCTACGGTTTCGTTACGTTGAGTCATAAACTGGCTTCCTCTAATGACTTCCGTACCGGCATAAGCGTAAGTGCCATCAATGGAGGTACGTCTAAACAAAACAAAACATTAAACGACTGACAAAGAACGACGCACTTCCATTGATATATAAAAATATCAATGGGCACTACGCACCAAAAATGTAACAGCCTCACCCGACGATACGTGCACAGGAATAGAATGAGCAACAAAAAGCAGGTTATTATATTTTATCGTAAAAAAGTTACTTGGTTGATATTATACAATAGTAAGCAAGTAAGAGCAAAGTCGCAAAAATTACACCTGCTGGGTACGATTTCAGTTAAATTTATTAATATAAAACTTGCTGTATAATTTATTTACATTTTAGATTAGAAATAAAAAACGTCACTAAATAAAACCCAAAAACCATAAAAAACTGAGTGCTATTTTTTTAAATTGTTTGAGCCACTTTGCAGCTATATTAGCTGACCCATAGCTCTAAGGGGAAAGAACCACGCTCTCACGGGATACCAGTGTAAATAAAATAGCGGCATAATGCTGTCTTGTTTTGTATGCTGAGTGTAGATAACTGGAGACACTTTTTATCGGCATCGGAGCATTCTATTTTAGTTCTCTAGGGTGACAACGCATCTACATTTTAATTTTTATTCGAAGAAAGACCTGTAATTCTAAAGATTATAGGTGCCTGTTTTCCACAGAATCCACACACCTTCAGGTGGACTGTGCGCTCGTTGGTTATCCTTATATAGAAAACTTTCTTTTCTTAAAATTATTTTGAAATTCACGAGTTGTATAATAATAACGTATATAGCCATATTATGTTCTACAGTTACATATGAAAACGATTAGAATCAGCATGGTAGCGATTATTTCATACGTAGGGATTATTAGCAATCATATATACATAAACACTCATGCCTGTCACCCAGAGGGGTAGGTTATTACTCTGTATTAGTCCCTACTTTAATGTATGTTAGTGACAGTTGGGTGTGGCAGAAGAAGCACGAGAGGAACATATGCTGTAAAAATGTAGTCATTAAGGAGTATGTTAGGACCGAATCTGAATGACGGCGTGAGAAATTGTGTGAAAAGACAAAACCACACGGTTCGCAAGATAATGTGACCAGGATTAAGAAAGAAATGCTTCGGTGGTTTGGTTATGTAGAAGGAATGAACAAGAAAAGAGTGACAAAGCAAATCTAAGTTGCGGAAGCGAACGGCAGAATTGGGAAAGGACTCTCCAGACGAAAGTTTACCGACCTAATTGGCGATATACTGAAGATGGACCAGATTAAGATTACTCGTAAGCGACAAGCATGTGTGCGTAGGTACCTATATGGATGTAAAGGGGGCGTGAGTGGTGTGTCAGGATCGTGCCAAATTGAAGTCCGTAGCAATCCTAGCAATCATGTATTCTTATAATTTATATTATATTGACCCCTTTTTAAACAAACATTTTTTGCATCACTAGCGTTGTTTTGTTGGAACTACCTTCTTATTTATTTCATCAGCCATGTAGCAATATCTCCACTGGTCTGTTTTGGTTTGAAGGGTATGAGAGCCAATTTAACTACAGGCTGTGAACAATTTTGTATAAAATTGGAGACGTCAGCGGGCTGCAGCAACGGCTTACCATCAAATGCGCTGTCAGCTCGTTTGTCAATTTTATATCATAAATAAAGGCTCTAAGGCATTTCATCTCAGTCGACAAGAGTGACAGTGCTTGTATAGAATTCTTCATTTGCCTTTGTTAACAGGTGTATAATATCAATAAATACCAGATGGATTGTAGCTCGATTGACACTTTAATATCGTAAAAAATGCTCAGGAAACGAAAGTCGGTGTGAGGTTCGTCACACATGGCGGATTATTTTTGCTCTCTCGTACTATTTTGAATTTATCAACTTTAAATACATATTGTTATTGAATTTAAAAATATGGGTCAAATTTCTAATATGAGATTTCGTAAAGTAATAGCAGTTTTGTTAAAGATTGGTGCATATCTAAATTTGGCGTAAAAAAAAGTTTACGTGTAAATAAAATAAGATGTAATTTATTTGGTAATGGACATGAATCATAGAATGGAATCTTGTTCCGTAAAGAAATGGTAAGCTCGAATTTTCACTGATTAGTCAACCGTTGGAACGGCGGAAATGCCTGCGACCGGTCGCCGGAAGGCCGCTCGACGGACATCCATGACGTATTTCTATAATGCGCTTGTTGTATATTACGAGGCCGAGCAATGAACGAATAACTGCAAGCTGCATTGCATTTAATTTGACGCCATCAAAATGTTCCGGAAGCGAAGTGAATTCAGTCAAACCCACTTTCTTACTTCTTACGGAGATTATTTATTTATTGATGGAAATGTTTATAGTAATCCGTAAGTAGTAAGTATTATAATCATTGGCGAGGGGTCAATCAAGAAAAATCACCTTCTCTAGCTTAGTGAAAAAGTATTTTTAGAATCTTATAAAATTAATATGATGACGTCATAGGGAGGTTAATACTAGAATCGTTGGTGCGTCTTTGAGTGATCGTGTTACTTCTGAACGACTTGACCGATTAAATTCACACAACATATTTGTTTTTTCAAGGCGATAGATCCTAGCATAGCTAGTATTCGATATGTAACACTGTAGTCAATTAATTAAAAAATTCTATAGTTTTGGACCAAATCCACCTATAATATTCTTTTTTTATAGATAAGGATGACAAACTAGCACACAGTCCACCTGATGGTAAGTGGAAGCTGTGGCCCATAGACATCTACATTTGTCCTCGATTAAGAATCAAAACGCAGATGCGTTGTCACCCCTGAGGACTAAGATGGAACGCCTCGTTTCCAGTAAAAAAAGGGTCTCCGGATCTCTACACTCGCCATACGAAACACAACAGTATTAAACTGCTATTTCACGATGGTATTCTGTGAGAGCGTGGTCCTTCCCCGGACGAGCCGACCCATTCGTGCTACAACCATAATATACCTATGTTAGTTTAGTCCCATTGAAGAAAACCACAAAATCTAGACATTGGGTCCGCATTTTATAGTGCTGGTGAGGTGGTGTGGTCGAGTTTTAATAAATTCTTTATTTTCGCTGTAAAAACCCCAAGTGGTATGCAAGCTGTATACGAGCTGTATTGAAGTTCGTTTTTATATTACAGGCTGTATTTTCAGTATAAGCGCTTATAGAGTTCTTGTTACTAAGAAATTGGCATAAATTATACAGCTTTATCTGTACAGTCGATGTACAGTAGCTATACAAACATAAAAGAGGCTATATGATAGCTGTATTACAGCTATTATTTGGTATGCAAAGAAACTATTACACTACAGATATTGTCTTTTAAGTAAATATAAGTTGGGTTTTGAACGGAATTACAAATGAATTCAAAACAAAAAAGAACTTTATTTTCGACGACTAGATTGTATTTACATACTTTATTAAATGATGGCGACATTTTATGTCGGAGTACAAAAAATATATTTAACATTTTTATATTATACTGAAATTGGAGTTCAGTTGACGGTGATCATTGGTGAATTGATAGTGCCAAATAAGATTTACAGTAAACCTGTATATGTTTTTTATGAAAAAATTGACGCGCCATCAAAATAACCAAATAATATAAAAACAAAGTAAACGGTAAGTAAATATCGGTTTTATAGGTTTCTAACCTAAAAAAATATATTAAATTAATGGATATGATAGCACATTGCGTTACAGTGATTATTGGTTAAACTGGAGATACTGGTATAGGCTATTAATTTCTAAAATTACGTTTTAAATATTGTTTTTATGAGTCCTAAAATGACAATAATTTGCTAAACAGTCTAAACGGTATTGCAATGGTCTTATAGTCTTAGTAGCTGTACTATGTATGTTATAGATTCTTTCATTAGTTTTAAATCCATTCTATCATATGTAGAATATTTTTATTACTTACACTGTACACTAGTTTTTTCAACATAACATATAATTCTCTTTAGAGATACGTATAAAAGATGAAAAATCTTGTCTTGGGAACAGTGTTGAATAACTTTTATTTAAATTTAACATGATTTTATAACCCCACTAAATCTTTTTCTTTTTTCACATATTGATAACAAATTAATCTTGTTCACCAGTACAATATAAATATGCAACGCATGCAAAATGGCGATATTCTATCACTCATACATATTTAAATTGTACTATTGCTGTTATTTATTATTTTAGCTTCATATCACCCTCATAGACAGAAGTTACAAACTACTGTATTTACAAGAGTATACAATTACGCCATAAAATAAGTTTTAGAAAGGAGTTTGCATACACCATTGTTCAGAAATAAGATTTGAGTAATAATATAATAATACTTGGAGCTGTCTGTGTAAGCAAGTGATAGCATACAAAAACAGCTTCTATACAACTTTAATGATATAATAAGATTCAAATGTTTAGAAATACTTAAAATTGTATTCGAGAGTTTTCACATTCTGATTAAGAAACCTAAGCTTACCTCCATCCCATAATACAGACTTTGTACAGCTTGAACTGCATAATAACTCATAAACCACTCTTATAATTACAATAGATTTTATAACTGCACTAAATCTTTTTCCTTTTGCATATATTGATAACAAATTAATTTTGTTCACTAGCACAATAAATACACGCAACGCATGCAAAACTTATACATATTTAAATTGTATTATGGCTGTTATTTATTCTTTAATTTTTATATCACTCTCATACGCAAAAGTTACAAACTACTGTATTTACAAGAGTATACAATTACGCCATAAAATAAGTTTTAGAAGGGAGTTTACACACACCATTGTTCAGAAATAAGATTTGAGTGATAATATAATAATACTTGGAGCTTATACAAAGCAAGTGATAGCATACAAAACAGCTTCTATATAAATTTAGTGACATAATAAGATTCAAACTTTAAGAAATACTTAAAGTTGTATTCGAGAGTTTTTATATTCAGATTAAGAACCCTAAACTTACCTCCTTCCCATAATACGGGCTTTGTACAGCTTGAACTCATAAACCACACTTATAAGGATACAACCTCTTCTTAACACCCTTAAATGCGTCTAAAAGAACTCTAAGTTCTATGTAAGCTGGTATATTGATGTTCGTAACGCTTGTGTGCTGCTTGGGAAATTGCGAAGCGAACTTATCATTAGAGACTTGAGAAGAACTTCCGGGAGAGATAGACAGACATATTAACAGGCAACGAGTTGTTTCTGAGATTTTGGCATGAAATAGGTATTAATAACGTTGGTAAAGCGAAGTCCACGCGAAATAAGCCGTGAAAAAAGCTAGCACAGTATAAACCCATTTAGATTTATTATACAATACTAGCTTTATTTAAATAATTATTTAAAATAAGTAAAGGCTTGTAACTATGTAGCGGTACAAGTTTTTATTATTGTAAATTTTTACCATATTGAGTTGATATAATTAAGATGAACATTAGTTTGCTTAGTACGTAATCAAATTATGCGGTATATCAATGTTATTAACCTTAACATTCATCAATGGCATTGGTAACAAGGAATGAATTGTCGAGCCAACCGGTCGTGGAGTAGACGTGACAGGACTACACGATGTCGAATCCATTCACAACTTCCACAGCAACTTTTTATTGAAAAATCTCGATATTTTTCTTTTTGTAACAGCGCAAAGCGCAAACCTTTCATTCAGTGACACTCAAAATACAATCCATGCCGTTATTTACATTTCACAAGCGCAGAATAGAACAATGGAGGCAGTAAAACGTAACGTAACTGGTGTCCCTCGGCGTTTAGTGTTTACAATAGATACGGAACGTGAGAATAACGTTCTGAACTAACTTTATCCCGAAGGCGCGTATCCTACGTGTCCATTACAAAGCCGGCACACGGCGCACAAAATTTCTAAGTTTATTGTGTAGGCGGTGGATGCAAAGGTGTTGTAAACGATGTCTATTGGACGCCCTAAGCTTTCCAACTTGGGTATAATCACGTCACGTTGATTTTAAGAAAGAAAAGGCAATTAAAGAATAATTGCGCTGGCCGTGGGAAAGCATTTCAAAATTTTGACTCTTTGTTACACTTCCTGTTAGCGTGCCTAAAACTGTAGTGGATCTAACGAATGTACCTCAATTGGGTCTAATAATAGTGTGATGACCTCGTAGCGTTTGGCGGCAACGATTAGTATGGAAATATATGCTGATGATAAGAACAGACGATAGCCGCCTATTACAATACGTGACCACAATTAATTAAAAGAAATAATTGTACAGAAGCAGAATACAAGCTTACTCGCTCGCGTGTAAACTATTGTTAAACTTTATATTTAACGCACTCGGTGGCCCACTGAGTTAACTTCACTGCGAGGGGATTAAATAAATAGAAAATCCTTCGTATTTACTCCGCATTTACTTCGGTTTTGATCCGTATTCACTCACTGAGCTATGATGTACGGCGTACGTAGAACATTATACGTCTATGTGTTCACTTTGATTTTTCTTTACAGTGTAATTCTAATTTGTGAATAACTCGAATAGGCAACTATGGCGTATTTTATTTTTTATCAACGATCCAATGTATATATCAGTCATTTTGATCCATAAAATATAAAATTCTTTTAAACCATTTGAATATGACCTCTATCGGTTAAGTCGTTGAGAAGTAACACGATCAATAAATTCTAGCGAATATCCGAGACTTTGCTCACCTAAGTTTTATTTTTTTTAATTTTTAATCCGCCTGTAATGAGCCTCACTACCATATAAGAAAAGTAAAGTCATCATTCATCATCATTAAAGCCTATCAAAGTATGAACATAGACCTCTCCCATAGTTTATTTTATAGGGGCAATATTTGCCGTAGTTGGCACGCGTTGCAAGTTCTTTTCAATAATTTTGAGATGTTATCAGAAAGATGCCGCTGCCCATCTTTCGTTTAAGTTCCGTACTATTGCCATTTACAAATCCTGAATTAAAAACCCTCCAATTAAGACACCGCCTCTCAATAATATCGGTATTTTAGGGCAGAAAGGAGTAATATATTTTGATGTACAGTTGTAACGTGGTAATCCGACAAACGTTTTGCAAAGCAGTGTCGGATTATCAAATCTCTCGGGCTATAGAATACTGTCACAGCCACCTAGTAGTCCGGAACTTTTTGAAAAAGAGTATCTTGTAATCCGACAAATTATATGAAATATAAGATACTAAAAAATAAATATATCTTGTGATGTACGATACCCAATGAAAGTCACATTTTAAACTACAACGACAAGACGAGAAGAGATTTAGTCTAAAGGGTCAAGCAAAACTCTTGGTGAGGCGAACTAGTTACAACCTGTTTGCTCACGTATTCGGAAACAACAACCTCTCCCCATGGCGGATTCATTACGCGACTCGACTGTACCTAGATGTTATAGGCATGTCGGATTACAGGGGTGCCGGATTATACAGTGGCCGGATTCCAGGGGTCCATTATACTCTTTTCTTATAATCTTGTAATATTGTGCACTTAAAACACTTAAACATGCCGGACGGTCGAGTACAATAATTTGGGTGGTTCAACCCAGTTGAAGTTGAGAGACCCCGCCGGCACCAATGAAATTGATAATTGTAATTTTACGTGCCAATTTACCATGTGCTCAGCAGTGAAGAAAAGCATCGTGAGGAAACTTGCATGTCTGAGAAATAAGAAAACAAAATACATATTTCGAAGTCATCTGAAGTTCACCAACACGCACTGGGGCAGCACTGCGGACACATCCTTGCCCTAACACCCTTTCAGAAATGAAAGGAGTCCTATGCCCAGCTGTGGAATATACATTAAATTACAGCCTGTATATGTATAGGCTGTAATTTTAACTTTTTAACTTTAATCCAGTCGAATGTATTTTATCCTATTTGATTTGTATCCTTGGCGTTGTTGATGCCTCGTTATCGTTTCGTTTTCTCGAATTTCTAGCTCCTTTATCAGTTGCAACTTGATCTTATTTCGAGACGCAATGTGTATATCATCATTATTAGACATAGATGATTGGAAGATGTACCTTGTCGCTTGTACATGTTAGGTACATACAGCCATCTATCAGATGGCATGAATTCTTTCTAGCATGTCCCGTACTTATCGTTTTTATCGTTTAAAACTTTCAACAGGGAATCCTAAAATGCGATGATGTGTTAATATATTCAAAATTTTGAGACTTTGCCTAAGTAGTCCTGATATTGTTTTATTGCGTATAAAAAACTATAATTTAAAACAGCTATCCCTTAAAATACTTTAATTTACCCTTTTAAATTGGAGTATAGCTAAAGAAACTATTCATACAAAGGCTGACCTAAAAAGCTGTTGATTAAAAAAGTCGTTAAACGTCACTCTCTTGCCTCCTAATGGGCTCCGTAATTTACAATTATGTGCATTATGCGCGTGTGTGCGTGCATTGCGGTTGTAGTGACGAGATTAATAAAAGTACATCGTCACTTAAAGCGGAACGTGCTGTAGAACGACGGTAGGCCAACACATCCGGCGGACATAGCCGAGCTTCCGTCCTTCCATTGTGGCTCGCCCTCATGTTAACTACACTAAACTCCGCAATGAGCCCTTCACAGACCACGCTTTCCGCTCGAGCGTTGAAATAAAAATATTTTATTTGATTTCTATACAAGTACGTGCTGTGCGTATTTATGAAATAAGTTCAACTTTGTAAATCGGGTATACCAATATCAAGGTCAATTATTTTTAAATTTGCTTCTGGATCATTCTGTAACAGGCATGGTCCTTTCCCACTGTAGGAGGCATTTATAATATATCCACAGAAGTCTAGGGGTTTTGATATGTCCGTCACACAATACAAGCTTATATTATAAGCTTTTTCGGGCTGATGAAAAAGATAAAAATTCCAAGCAAATGATGTGCGTTTGAAATTTGGGATTATTATTTACTCGTGCACATGTTACATTGTTTCTCTATTAATAAAACCACATATTTCGTTGATTATTTTCTATTTAAAAGCGATTGAAGTCCGAAAAGATAATATCCGGGTGGCGTGCGCCTTTGATTTCTCCATGGACAGTTGCACGGGACCAAATTTTATTTTACTTTACAATACATCATATCGTACTGATGCCATGATCTTTTGTATTTTCATATAATTAATTGATTAAAAAAAAGAACTTTTATTAAAGTTTTAGTAAAATATGACTCCAAGAACCGAAACAATCAAAAAGTTTCCACAGTTTAATAGCTTCTGAAGTCGATAATAATACTAAAGACCATGATCGGTGAGTGATTTACAGCGATATGAAACTTCTACTATTCTCGCGGTTGGTCATTTCTAAAGTACTGGCACGCAAAACAATTATTCTAGAGTTAGTTCAAGCAATGTGCTAAATTTCATATAACACTGGCAGGCCTCACAAAACCGCGCTCCTCGGACAAGCTCTACCGTGCCACCAAGACCGCCTAAAGCTCGCCCGGTTGGGGCCTCAGTGTCCCGAAGAGTCAAAACCCCCCACTTTAGAAGGTATTCAGTTATGTTACCGTAACATTAACTAAATCTAGTTCAGGATATAGGCCTCCCCCATAGACTAACTTCATAGGGGAAAAATTTGCCATAGTTTCCATGTTTGGTAGGCGGGTTGACAACCGCATTTTTTTTACCGTCGTTAGGACGATGCTGCTGTCCATCTCCTGTTCGGTTCCCTCTGTCGCCTCTTGCGACTCCCACGGGGCGGTATGGCGAAGTGGAGAATTTTACACCGCCTTCTTGTACTTTTTAGTTTTTTGAAGTCTGGTTTTTTAAAGTTTATTAATTTAACTCCTTAAGTGGACAATGTAATGACATAACAAAAGGGATAGAAGCAATATCACAACCTCACAGTAACAACTAGAATATTGTCTAATGGTTACACTAAAAAGCTTATCACCCATTTTTTGGGTTTTTTTTCAACTTACTAATAGAACTTCCTTCGGTATTCAGTATTTTCAATATATATATAATAATCAGCGAAGACATTGCGTTAAAACAAACATACAAAAAATAAAGTCGAGTTAAGAATGTTTTCTTATTTAGAAATCGACGAAATATTTTTTTAAGATTACATAATATTATATTTTTTTATACAATAAGGAAGATAAATGAGCACACAGACCACCTGGTAGTAATTGGATGCTGTATCCTATAGAGATCTACGTCAATCCTCGATTAATTACGTCTGAGGGTTTAAATGGAATTCCTCGTCCCCAGTAAAAGAGGCGTCCGGTTCTCTACATTCAACATACGAAACATAGCAGCATTAAGATAATATTTTACGCTGTTATATTGTGGAAGCTTGGTCCTTCTGCCGGCTGCAGCATGGCTCTACCACGTGAACAAAAAGTTATACCAGAAAGAAGAATTAGAATTGTCATGCAAAGTTAAAGTGTTGTGTATTATTATTTTTGAGACACATCCATACCTCACAGAATTTGATGCTTTTTGATCACTTAACCATTTTGTAATATGTAATTGACAGTAGGAAATTGGCAATACGGCTCGCGGTCTACGTTCACAACAATAAAACTTTGTTATCTCTAAAAGAAGACAAGTATCGTTATCAAGTGTTTCTTAATAAGTAAAACAAGCTATAGGAATCTGTCATAAAATCATCTGATCAAATATTAAAGTAGACGAAACCATAAAAGAGATTAGTGTTCGCGGGTGCACCGCACATCCCGAGCCGAGGGTAGAGTATAGGAGGCAGGTGCGAGGACGCACGTGCGTCGCAGCTTTCGCCGGAACCTTTCCGACATGTGGATTTAAAGTGATGTAAATTTAACTTTCCAAATTATATATCCGTGGCATAACGTAATGGATATATCGATAGTAACAAAAAAATATAGACTTTAATTAAAAGTAAAAGTCGACTTCAAAAATTTTAAAGAATAAAATAATTTCCGCGGAATAGCTTCAAAGATGGTGCTAAGACCATCATGCTTAGCATGATGAAGGTATTGAAGCCTCGACTTTATGTTTTGCTTTCTTTTCTTTTTAGTTTTTTTTTTTATTTGGCTTTTATTTTTATTAAAAGTCTAATTTTTTACACTTTCGAGTGAACTGACGAATATCAAAAACTGACCAAACTAAGAGATTAATTAGCCGACTTCGAAAAAAGGAGTATGATCTTAAATGCGTTGTAGAGCCACGATGCAGCTATATTGTTGTAGCACGAATGGGTCGGCTCGACCGGGATAGAACCACGCTCTCACAGAATACAAGCGTAAAACAGAAGTTTAATGCTGATGTGTTTCGTATTGTGACTGTAGAGAATCGGAGATCCCTTCGGCTGGAAACGAGGCATTCCATCTTAGTCCTCAGGGGTGACAATGCATCTGCATTTAGATTGTTAATAGAGGATAAATGTAGATATCTATGGACCAGCATACACTTACAATCAGGTGGACTGTGTGTTCATTTGTTACCCCTATTCTATAAAACAAAATCTCAATTCGAATGTACTATTTTCTTTTTTGTATGTATGTCACATGCCCCGACGGCCTCGCTATTCCCGACTACGGTGGCGACCGTGGTAACGGCGGGGCATGGAGTGCTAACAATCACCGGTGGAGGTTCGGTTGCCACCTAACACAATTCGAACTAGCAACATATAACGCACGCAACCTGAGCATTGAAGAGAAGATCCTGGAGCTGGAAGAAGAGGTAGAAAAGTTGCGGTGGCATATTCTAGGATTATCCGAGGTCTGAAGAGAGAGGGAGGACACGAATCCGGCAACTTGTTCTATCACCGGTGTCCTAAGGTGGTGTTGGATTTATCGTCCACAAGTTTCTGGTTAACAACGTTGTAAAGATTGGAAGTGTGTCGACGAGGGTTGCGTACCTGATACTCTGAACCACCAAACGGTATTCGCTGAAGTTCATGCAGGTTCACGCAACAACATCGGCACATCACGATGAGGAGGTGGAGGAAATGTATGAAGATATATCTAGAGCCATGCATTACTCCACCCACTATACGATGTTAATGGGAGAGTTCAACTCAAAACTAGGCACAAGAGAAAAAGTGAGCCGAAGGTAGGGAAATTTGGAATAGAGCAACGGAACCCAAGGGGCTAGCAGCTGGCTTCATGGAGAAGGAGGGACTCTTTATCATTAACTCTTCCTTCCAGAAGAGGCCCCACAGAAAGTGGACCTGGTCGAGCCCCGACTGTTCAACAAATAATGAGATTCACTTCATTATACGGTCCAGAATCCGAATGTTCGGCGATGTCTCAGTGATCGCGAGGGTGAAAACGGGCAGCGATCACTGAATGGTTGGAAGCATACTGAACCTAAACGTTAAGTTAGAGTGGTCGAGACTGAAATTAAGTAAATTAACTAACTAAACTAAACTACTGAAGTCAACACTGCGTCCCCCTCGTGGGCTAATCCAGGGTCCCGTAAACAGCTCGAATTACAAAACCGTTTTCAGTGCCTAGAAGACTGCAATACAGTGGACGATAATATGAGTGATAAGCTCGTGGAAACTGTCCAAGCAGTCGGAGCTAAGTTCTGCAAGACCCGCCACAGAAGAACACAAAAACTCTCCGATCATACTCTTAATCTCATATCTGTTAGACGGGAAATTAAGCTGCAGTAGATTTGACAGCATATGGGCAACTGAACGACGGATCTCCAAAAACATGCGGCGGGACTTACATAACTTCAATACAGCTCGTATTGAAGAAACGATTGAGCGGAACCAAGGCTCCAAAGTCTTTGCCAGAGATCTGTCTGCTAAAAAATCTAAGTGTCGAAGCTACAGACCGAATGTGGCAGCATCGTTTCTGGGCCACCTGAGAGTTTGAGTGAGATTAAGAGATTATTTGGGATGCTGTATATGTCATCATTGAGACCACATGCAAGTATGAATAACGATCCAAGAACAAGTCTTACCTGACACTATTCCGATGATATCCCGGACGTTAATCTGAGCGAGATTACAATGGCTCTCCAGCACCTTAAAAACGGCAAGTCTCCAGGCGAGGACGGAATTACAGCGGAGCTTCTGAAAGCGAGTGGAAAGCCGGTACTTGAAGTCCTTCAGAAGCTCTTTGATTATTATTCCAGAGGCGTAGAGCGACAACGCTCTCTTAAAGAACTGCCTACAGACCGATTTCCCTTGTAAGCCGTGTCTAGGTGCTGTTTTTCTACTACTGATTATCCGCAGTAGAACAAGAGTGACTGACATAGCCAAACGGATTAGTAAGCTGAAGTGGCAGTGGGTCGGCACATAGCTCGAAGAACCGACAACCGATGGAGAAAAAAGGTTCTTGAGTGGCAGTGTCGTACCGGTAGGCGAAGTGTAGGGCAACCCCCCACTATATGGAGTAACGACTTAGTCAGACATGCAGGAAGTCGATGGATGCAGGTAGCTCTGGACCGTACTATGTGGCGTTCTTTGGTGGAGGCCTATGGTCAGCAGTGGACTTGTGAAGCACTCGGTAATTTCGTCAAATGTGGACCAATTTTAATGAATCGGTTTTTGAGAAAAAAAATCTCCCCCAAGAGTGGTAAAATAATGAATGATGTTTTAATGTAAATATTAGACGACTTTTGATTGTGAAATTCCTTAGAAAACTCAAAAGGGTAAAAAATAACTTTTTATAAAAAGTAAGGCAACTTCACACAACTAAAAATAAGAAAATTATTTCACATTCTAAAGATGGTCGGGGCTTTAATTGTTTTATACAATACTAGCTTTTTACCCGCGGCTTCGCTCGCTTGGGCTTGAATTTAGAAACATCAATAATATTATTTCGTACTAAAATTAGTAAAACTGAATCACTTGTAAGAGACAGGTCGGTATTTGTATCTATATTAGCAATATTATAGGCTACAAAAACACATAAGTTAGTTTATCAGAATCGCATAAACGGCGTATGATATGTCAAACAGCACCTTTTTATATCGGGCACATCTTTCGATGTCATTAAGGAGGGAAAATTGTCCTGGAATCGGAAATGCGTTATTTACGTAATAATCATTATTAAAGTTGATATTGTTTTGATAAAATAAGGTTTTATTTCATGATCTTTATTAATATTGGTCCCATTAAATATTGATTACCACCACATACCAGTATTTTTTTACGTTCGAGACTTAAAAATTTCGTAAATACATTAGTTCTATTCACGAAGAACGTGTGAGAAGAACTAAATTCATGAACAGCAGTAGAAATCTACATCAGATGGGCAGCATCGTCTTCCTGATCATAGCTTATAATAATAAAAATTGCAGTTGACAATTCGCATGCCAAGCGTGGCAACTATGGCAAATATTCAACTTCATGGCAGTTTGTGGAGGAAATCCAATTGATGAGCGGGAGTAGAAATAATATATTGGCCATATAGAGGCGGCGAAAAAGAAAACCACTACCACATTTCGTCCTGTGGGTGTCTTAAGAGGCGACAGAGGGAAACTGAAACTGGAGATGGGTAGCATCTTCTCGATAACAGTTGGAAGTAATAAAGAGCTGAGGTTGCCAACCCGCTTGCCAAACGTGAATACTACTGCAAACACCCGGTCTATTTGACGTAGGCAGTGGGGGAAGCCTATGATCAGCAGTGAAAATCCCAATTAAAAGTAAAAAAGTAGCAGCCTAAATACATCCCACTATTGAGCACAGGCCTGAGCGAGTTTTAGGTCAAAAAGGAGTTGATTAAGTTGACTCCAACGCGGAATGAGCGACTTCACATACCTATACCTCGAAATAATTTCCAAAATGTTTTTTTAACATCTCAGATATGCAGGTTTCCTGCGATGTTTTTCTTCACCACCGAGAACATGGTAAGTCGAAACTTCAAATTGTAGTTAAAATGTAAGTGGATTCGGCGCGGATCTAATTTAAAATTACACTTATATCGGACTTGATACAAAAAGAATTTGGTGAAATATTACTATGCCGAGAGGTAGACACATAACATATTCAACTAAAGACCTTCATAAAAAATGCAATTTAGATCATACGGGTCATCTAAACAACACTTTAATATTCCATACGACAATAACAAAATTGATGAAGTAGATAACTACAAATTTTTTAGAGTAAATATTGATACACATCTGAACTGGAGGGAGCATATTGATCGTTTGTAAAAAGCTTCAACGTTTTGCTTTTTCTTTAAATAGTGTTAGGCAAAATATATCAATTGAGGCTGCTCTCACCGCGTGCGTACCGCGGCTGCGTATCATCGGTGCTAGCGATGGGATATTGCTTTGGAGTAACTCCGTAGAGGTAGAAAGAGCACTTTTAGTTCAAAAACGATGCAATAAATAGTTGTAAACCTTACAATAAAAAATATAATATTCTTCCATTACCTTGTTTATATTATATCAGAGAAGCCTGTCTTTTTGTCAAATCAGTCCCTAAGTATTTTAAAACCCGCCAAGATACTACCACAAGGCGTTTAAGAGGTAAATATGCAGACCTTATATATCAACCTCCCTGTAATAAAGGTATGTATAAAAGTAATGTATATAACATGAGCACATTACCTATGAATTTAAAAGAAAAAGAAGGAGTCTCTTTAAAAAAAATTACGAAATAGTTATTTGAAATTTGTTTCTATACCCTAAAAGAATTTTTAGAATAGAAAAAATAGTTGAATGATTTATGTGCTCCACTTATAGATAGTGTTTGTTTTAAATATTTGCACGTCTGCGAGCAGGCTAAACAAACACATTATAGATATTTAATTGAAGACTGTCAACTATGTTTTAAGCAAATAAAGAATTTGTATTTGCAAGAATAGCATCTAGAAATAGCAATGTCGTGTTTAGTTGTTAATATCGCCAAACAATCTCTATTCATTGACTTGGTCAAGCTTTGTCATCATGTAGTCAACAAACAATGCTAAGTTTTATGAAATACCGCCATTTTACTTTCTATAATCGACTAATTTATGATGAACTTAATATAGTTGTAGCACGAATGGGTCGGCTCGGCCGGGGAGGGACCACGCTCTCACAGAATACAAGCGTGAAATAGTAGCTTAATGCTGCTGTATTTCGTATGGTGAGTGTAGAGAACCGGAGACCCATTTTACTGGAAAC
>DWHP01000392.1:0-20409 GCA_018247895.1 Parnassius honrathi
CTTTTTAATATGAGCCGGTGTCTTGCAGTCGGCACCGTCTTTTTAAAGTTGATTAGGAGCTGATCCATATTTCCCATTATTTGGTTCTGGCTAGCTAGAAGATCTTCCATTTTGAACAATTACTGTAGGTGCTGATTATAATAGAGAGCTGTAGACTTACCAATGCTGCCGCTGTTTAACTTACGTGGCGCGTACCGCTTTCGCAATTCAAATTAGGTCACTCGCGACAGAGGTGCCGCTCACGGTAAGCTCGAAGGACCATAAAGATGTACGTTACACCTTAGATGCTGCTGCTTGAGGTAAAATGGTAAATATGTTTAAAAACTGATAATAGCTGATAATTAGTACACGAACGCGCTGTGTGGCGATGCTATGTGAACTGATTCAATGAACAATAAAAATGAGTGTATGAGGCGAAAATGCTGATCGGGCGATATGTGCGGTTGCATCGTACAGACGATATACAATACGCTGCTTTATTTTGCACAATTTACACGGTATCACTTATTACACAATGTCACTAACACACTTCACTTTACACCGTACACATCTATCGGGTATACGTATCAACGGAGATGTTGTCTACTCGCCGGTTACAATTCGACTGCCCGATGTTCCCAAAGCGTATTTATACGCTAGTAGCGATGGCTCATTATACGATTGTCTATACGCTACAGATGATTACTTTTAAACTTTAGTGCAAATGAGTATTTAATGAATTGTTTGTATTTGGATATGTGTGCAGGCTTGTACGGGGTATCGGAGGGGTGCAGTGGGCGCTGCGCTTCGTCGCCGTGTCTCAACAACGGCACGTGCCTCGAGCGCTACGACGGCTACTCCTGCGACTGCCGCTGGACCGCGTTCAAGGGGCCCATCTGTGCAGACGGTCGGTACACACTCCTGATGCCATTTTACATGCATTATTGTTTTATTTATTCATTCTTTTAAAAAACATTACCTCTCTACGGGGTTTTTTCCTGTATCGTAGCGGTTTACATACATAAATTTCACAATTATTTGTAGACTATACTAACACATGATAAGGAAATCGAACGCGATATTCACAGTGTTGTATAAAACATCTAAATTTAAGAGTTCTTTTACTTATAAATATACAACTTTCAATTTGAGTTTTTTCCATTTATTTAAAATAAATAGTAAGAATTATGTTTTCATTAATATACAATAGTATTTTATTTGTTTATAAAATTAAAAATATAAATTTCTCAAGAACAAATACCTAGGCATTTAGTGTTTAAGTACTTTAATTTAACGTTTTATTTTATAAGAGTCAAATCTTATGCTTGTTACTTCAATAGTGCGTACCGTGATACTCTGTGTTTATTGAGTTATTCTGTGTTCCTTACTTCTTGACTTTTTAACTTCCTCAATCAATCTAAGATCTAAAATTGAACTGTCAAGAATACTGTCTCAGTTTTTATAAAATCTAAGAAAAAATCTACAACCCCTCCATTATGTTTGAGTGTGAAATTCTCGTATTTCATATTGAAGGTTAGGTTTTAAGGGGGGTTTATTTTACAGTAGTACTACTGTAAAATGATTTCTTATTTCATGTGAAATAATAATCAGTGATCGGTATAGGTAGTGCAATGTAGGGTGAATAACCTAAACGTAATAATATGGAAGCCTTGTTAGAAAAGGGATTTTATGATTTGTTATAATAATCAAATATTTTTCTTCTGACAAAAATAAATATTTACTTCATTGTTATACTTTGAAATTCTTTATTTTTTATTTCAAAAGTAATTTTGCCGCTTTATACAAATAATTCTTTGTAACATTGTAAAGTATTTAGAGAATTACTTCTAGGTACTTTTCGTATAAAGCAACTTTTGTAATAGTAACCTACCCCGGATTTGCACAATTGTTAATATGATCTACTCACTCTAAACTTCCGTTTTGAATTAAGAAAAAGTTCCCTAAATTATTATTGCTTGGCTCTGCATTACGCAGATTGACAAAAATGGCTTTGTTACTATACAATTACATTTTCAACATCGTCTGTGCTTTCTGTAGAATTTAAATAAATTACAATTATTTTTTCAAATTTTCGATCTACAGTCCATTCCTTTTTAAATCTAAAATCCATTTTTATGTGAATACCATATTTTTATGTGAGGGCCATAACTGCTAATTTTTCTTCAATCTGAGTACAGGAACTCCAAGCTACTACTAATTTTACCATATCGAAAATTTCCGAACTTTCTATTAAAGAAAACGCGCTTATGCATTGGGGTCAGAGCTAATTCGATAATACTAAAATTGCCAAACAAGTGACATGCTTCATATTCGGTAAAAATTGTTTTTATAATCGCCCCACTGACAACATATATGTAACGCTATCTATACGTAACAGAAGCAGATTTCCAGTTTATTTTCATAGGAGTTGGGGACTACAAATTGTGAAATGGTTTGTCCGTACACTACATCAATAACTTTACAATTTACATGATACAAGGTTTGTTATTTTAGAATCTAATGGGTTTAATGCTTTAATAAAAAAGTGAACAATGTATCTGCGTAAAAAATGGTAGTTTCGTCGAATGAAAAACATAATTTTTCACCCGATGTTTCAATGTGCATACACCGTTATTTTGCAATTACCTGCCAAATTTGCAGTCTCGCCAGTCGATACTACCTATCGTTCGATGCTGTCAGATTCCTTTTTTTTTGTTGTAACAATATTAGATATTGGGACTAATTGCGTAATTTAGTTGTAAATAGTTTATTCCAAATTTTTAAATACAGTCAGACAGTAGTCGGTTACATCCTTGATAAGCAAAAATATATTTTTAATATTATTTACTATGATGGTCCTGAGCCCGTTAAAAGTGTCATGATTCGCAACATGTAGTTATTTATTATCTTACGTATAATTAGTAAGCGTGTCACTAAAAAAGTAAACAGTAGGTAAAAACTTCAGAAACGAAAACGTGGATTGAATTACACCCACAGGAGCGCTCTCTGTTGCCCATAAATCACATTAAAATTTAGGATAGTTTCAAATAAAAGTAGAAATCTTATTTCCTCGTATTTTCAAAAAATGTGATATTGGTGTATAATAATTTATTTATTTGAACTTCAGTGTAAAATTTGGGTACTCTGAAAAATAACCCTGTATATTGTATACGTTTTTTGAAAAATTTGTCCAGATAAACTTATAAGCACTGACTCGCTTGGTTGTGTTGGGCGATTAACGCGGGAAGAACAAATGTACTGCTTGAAAAAGTTTTTAAAGGCTTGGTGTTCTGCTTGAGACTACGGGATGTTACAGAAAATAAGAAACTCGAAGAACTTAAAGTAAAAATCTTCCATTTGCGTGTCTTCCGATGGTACTTTTTCTACACCCAACGTTGCATTCACATTTACTACAGTAAATATAATTATTTTTTGATTCAAAGAATAATTCAGGATAATGTTCAGTCCACGGTTTCCTCTTTGGCGTGGCATGACATGCATCTAAAAGAAATACTTATCTGTATATTTTTACCAGAATAATAAATAACAATAAAATTTAACAAAGTTATTTATAATCAGCTCTAATTTATTGCTAAGCAAGCTGCTACTCGAAACTTGGTCCTCTTTTAATTAATCAAAGAAATTATAATTTTTCCGCAATAAATACTTATTTTTTTTTCAATAAAGGTAGCCTTAGTTACTCCTTAGCTTATTGGGAAAATAAAATAAAACTTACCGGGATCTTCGTCCAAACAAACTCAATCGAAATCATCACTGTAGAAACTTTTAAGTTCGTTTACACTAGCCAGACTAGTCGTGAAAAGAAGAAAAATCAGTCCGCAATTCAAGCTAGGGGTCGTCAAAATAAACCAGTCACGTAAGTAGTACGAAAGTCAATGTAAGTAATACGAAATCCCAATTGCATAGGGGACAATAGAAAGAAAGTGACAACGCTTACTAAATATCATTTTGTCTCTTTTTCCGTACATAGTTACAATGACTTTTACCACTCTTATCAATCATCGCCACAATAAACAATGCCACAAATTTACCAGGTAGTTCGGTACTTTAAATTTTTAGAATTAAATTGTCCGTATTAAATTCCAACTAAGTGGAATTTCAAGGCATATCTGTATTAAGATAACGTCACGAAGCACTAGGTATCTATTTCTGTCACTAATAATAATGTATCAGTGTTGTGTGAACGCTTAGATTTTTCAGTCGCTGGTTGCAATTATACATGCTAATAACCATTATCCCGACACATGTAACCCAATACTGTTGACTTAAAAGACCCACTTTACACAAAACTGGTATTAGTACATATTTCAATACCATTTTCTTAATATAATTTGTTGCTTTTACGAGGGGTACACTGAAATGATCGGGAATAAGAAAAACCACATGCATGGTATAGCTAAATTGTATTTTATTGTTTCGAAGTATTCTCCCTTCAACTTAATGCACTTTTCCTTTTTGTGCAAACCAATCATTAAAACAGTAATTCCAGTCTGAAGTTGATGTTGACAAAATGGCTGATTTGTACGCTTCCACAGCTGCTTCGGGTCTTCAAACCGTTGACCGCGTAATAAATCTTTCATTCTAAAAAATTCTAGAGAAAGAAATCGTTTGGGCTCAGGTCAAGAATGTATGGAGGATGAGCTCATCAGCTCGACATTTTCCTGTTTCAAAAAAATCATTTGTCTTCCGAGCCGTATGGGAGCTCGCATTATCGTAATGTAAGATGATGCGGTGTTTCGGGTTATTTTTTCGGAGTTCGGCTTTCATTTCTGGCAAACAAACCGTGATAACCGTTCTGCGTTCCTGTAAAGGAATTGTAGCAATAGGCCCCTTTTTCGAGACAAACGTAGCGACCATTTTTTTTTACGCGCTGCGGGAGCGAACCACTTTTGGTTTGACCTCGTCTTCGAAGACTCAAACTGCTGACTTATGTTTTCTTTCAGGTTCGTATGAATAAATCCATGATTTGTCACCTGAGACGATATTATGAACGGTATTTGACTTCCCTTCGTTGAAGCGTTGCAGAGTATTCCGGCACCAATCTACACGAGCCGCTTTTTGCTCTTCGGACAAATTGTGGGGAACCCAGCGAGAAATTAGCTTTCCTACACCCAGCTCATTATGTAATATCGACTAAATTGCAGTCAATACTGATAACAGCCCGAATCTGCTCGTATGTCACATGACGGTCATCTAATATAGTTCGCACATTTGCAAATTTTCAGGCGTACCGCTGTTCTTGGTCGACTTGTAGAAGAAACAGTGCTGAGCGACACACGACCGCGTCGGAACTCGGCATACCAGCGGTATATTGTCGTTTGACTCGGTGCTTCAACATCATAAATCGAAACAAGTTCGCTGAGACATTTATCTTGAGATAAGCCGCGACGAAAATTGTGATAAATTATGACACGGAAATGTTCACGCGTGAGCTCCATTTCTGTTAACGACGTGTCAACTTTAAACCAACATAGTTTTTGTTTTTTATTAAGGTCAGTATTCAAATTCCAAAAAAGGTTTTATTATAACTCAATCCGAAATATTCTATTCCAGATTATTTTAGTGCGCCCTAATGTGTAATACATTCACATTAGGGCCACATTGTACAAGCATGTTATCGGCGATAAGGGATAACAAATAGACAGCGATCGGACGATTGCAAGCAAGAAGTAACCTTATGTGTAGGTGTATAAAGCCTTTTCTCCTTTGGATATGGTTATCGTTATGTTATCGCGAGTGTTCTAGTACTTTCCGGTCGTAAGGGTGGAACAGCATGGATTGGCCTAGAAAGTTCTATAGGTATTGATTTTATCGAGTTTTATACAGTGCGTCGGAGAGTGGAGAGTTAGTTATTTCGGGAACGCGAAACTCTACTCTGGGAAGCGACTACGAAAATTAGACCTACGACATTTGCGATTATTAAGAGCCTCACGCTTGGTGATTTTGGATGACAAATTTATAAACTTGCTGTATGTGTGTGGAAAAATACATCGTTTTCATCCTAACGGCATTTTTACTCATCCCGCACGTAACAATATAAATATTGTTTCGCCCGCCTATGAACATTGTCTTCCAAAATACCATTTAGTGGCCGGGTAGTGGTGGCGTACGAATGGAATACTGCGATCCCTTACTCCATCTCATCCCTTGTGTCTCGTAAGAGGCGACATGGACAAAAAAAAAACAGAAGGGCAGCAGCATTTTCCTCAATATTAATAATAACGGTTAGATGATTGCATCGTTTTACAGGACGGTTATGTAGGCTAACCGTCCTGTAAAACGATGCAATCATCGCAAACACTATGAGGTAATCTGGACTTTTGATGCGCTGTAATAAATGGTTGAATGAGAATAAATAAAAAATAAAATAATAAATTTATTTATAAGAAATACGGTACAAAGATATTCATATAAAATAGTAATGTATCACATATTTCACCAATTTTGCTATATGAAAACTTATGGTTAGAATTCACAATCATCATCATCATCATCATTACAGCCCTTCAAAAATCCACTGCCGGACGTAGGAATTCACAATATTTAAGTAAAATTAAACGTGCGTCAGTTTACAATTTCAAATCAATCCTTTAAAACACGATCAAAGAAGAAACAGCGTTTAACAGTCAATATAAAAGTTCTTTTAGGTTTAGCAGTTCATTTACCGAATAAAATCGTTTCTCCAAAAGCCACTTTAATAAATTACGTCTAAATAGATTATAATCTAGTTGCCTTATTTCGTTAGGAATTTTTTTAAACACTTGAATATCCATCACGTAAGCGTAGTACTTCCCGCATGAATAGTTTAGGTCAACTATTCATGCTTCCCCATGTAACATGAATAGTTGACCTCAACTATTCATACCACAACCGTAATACAACTACCACACTGCTCCCCGCCGCATAAAGTCGAGTAGTGAAAATTCATTGTCTTTGCATTTTTAGTACTTACTAACGTTAGTACTAACATAACGTTAAATTTGGCCGAATACGTATGAACGAGCTTTTACGTTCGGTCACGGTCTGCCGTTCGCCTAATTAAGACTTCTATTATTTTATTTCAAAATCAGTCATTTGAATGATTATATTTTTATTCTGTCGAAATTTATGTTAAATGGGTAGTTTATTTATTTATACTCTCAAATTCCTTAACGGTAGTATTTTTCTTAAAGTTAGTGTCTTCCACAACGTAGAAGCTAAGCGTGTGGCTGCAGCATTGCAGGTTCATAGGTTCAGATTCCGCACGGAACAACTGATTTAATGGCCTACAAATAATTGGTCCAGGTCTAGATATTTGTTCAGATACTACTGATGTATGAAAAACAATTCGACAATACAGGAGGAAACCTTAACCTTAACCTACTTCGCCCTTACCTTAAGTCAAAATAGTAGTAATAACGTTGCGTTTTTTAAACAATTAGATTTTTATAAAAAGTAAAAAATCTACTTCAAGGAACCAAAAAGAATTATTAATTTATTAGTTTTTTGAGTAGACCAAGAAATATAAAAATCTCAATTTCATTCAAACAGTCATGTAAATAAAATATAAAACAAATTAAAGGAAAAATTATTTTACAAAATTGTTATGTCCACCAGACTGAATTTCGGTCATGGCGGCCAATCTCAACGGGAACTTTCTATACGTGGTAGAGCCATGCTGCAGCTATATTTGTAGTATAGCTGTAGCACGTATGGGTCGGCTCGACTGGGGAAGGTCCACGCTCTCACGGAATACCAGCGTAAAATAGCAGCTTAACGCTACTGTGCTTCGTATGGTGAGTATAGAGAACCGGATACTCATTTTGCTGGAAACGAGGCATTCCATCTTATTCCTCACAGGTAACAACGCATCTGCATTTTGATTCGTAGTATCATTAGTATTCGAGGATAGATGTAGATGTCTATGGGCTACAGCAACCACTTAACATCGGGTGAACTGTGTGCTCGTTTGTCACCCTAACCTATAAAAAAAAACTGGTCATCGGCGTAGGCGACAGGATTACAGTGTCTAAGTGTATGCGCAAGTTATTATAAAACTTAGAGAACTTTAAGATTCTAAAATACACGTGGTATAAGTACAGTTATATTAGAAAGTTCACTCATTTTGCCATTAGGGATGAAATTTTTTTATAAATTTGTATGGAACCAGTATTGAAGTGTAACCTATTTAATAAAGAATATGAATCATCAAAATCGGTTCACTATGGACTAGGATGTGGCGTATATACATACATAAACATACTTATTTTTTTGAAATCGGCTAAAAAAAGTGTTGGAGATATAAAAATTAAAACGGAGTTTTTCTCTGTGAAGTGTAGAGTTACATAACTTTAGTTATTACAGATGAAATTTTAAAATCGTTTTATGTAATTTATGTAAATACATTATAATTTATTACAGCATGAACAATTAATTAAGTTATGAATTTTACCTCACTGTAAACCACATTTTTACCCACCGTATCTTTCTATTACCTCACCCTTGTCTACAAACATGGTACTTAGAGTTAACCTCAAACGTCCAAGGCATGTGTGAAAGTAGACTCCGCGCCCATTTGTATTGCGAAACTGCCGACGGTCAGACTAAGCGGCGTTCCGGATGAACGCATCAATTATAAGGGAAAAAGCTTGTATAATGCACATATTACTCCAGTTAAGAGCTAAAGTAACAATCATTTTCCGCTTAAATTTGCGATTTTGTTTTTTGCTTTATGTAAAAATCAAAATTCTTACTGTAATTTTCGTAATTACGCACTGATTATGAGAAAAACACGCGTAGTTTTTTTTTAAAATATTGCATAAAACAAGCCTACAATACAATGATACATAATATATTATTATGTATAATAACGATACATTTGAAACGCATATTCCCTGTTTGTTTATTGTTTCCTCCTGCAGTAGTTAAACCCCACGGAGCAGTGATCGACACGTACATTAGTCAACAAAAATAATACGGGTATAGATGGAAAAATTTTCAAAACGTGAGGAAATCGGAATGATTGAGAAATAAAAAAATATTGATGACTTGAGAAGTACGGCAGTACGCAATTGGGCAGCGCAGCCTGAGAAGTTTTCGTGCCCATATGTACTCTGGGACATATATAGGCTGTAACTTAAACATAAATAATTTTTAAAACTTACTCCATTTAATGGGGGGCTGCTCAACACTTAGCTACCACTCGAAAACCTTTCTCCCCCTATCTATGTGTTCTTCCTTTTACTGATCCTGATGTTTTGTGTTTGCATGATTTTAGTGTTAAGCCAAGTGCCGTAATTTTTGATATTGGGATACTTTCGAACTTATTTGTATTAAAGAGAATCGAATGACAACTCGATTCACTAACTCAAAAAGTATTTCATTGAATTTCACCTAATCTCTTACTTCCAAAAAGACCATCATAAATTTGTTGTTTTTCCAAGCAATTTGATTCATTGATCGATGATCAATCTTCTGCACCAGTCCACAAAAGTCAACTGCTGGCAACTGACTTGCCTTGAGAATTTACCCCAATTGACAGACAAACGAACAGAATTGGCAGGCATATCGACAATCGCAGTACCAGACGTCTCGTGTCGAAATATTTGTAACTGCTGCCGGTGTCAGTCTGGATACTTTACCTCTGGAAATGTGATGGTATACCGTCTTCTATCCGAAGTTATAAGAATGTTCTAGCACTACTCATAGAGATCTCCTATATCCTTGGGACGCCATCATCACATGGAACGTTACATAAGCAGAAAAATTTCTTTCAGCAAATTAACATGGTGTCACGAATCGCAAGTGAAAATTGTTATTTCGTTCGGTAAACCAATGCAATGCTTGAGTTAGTACGTGCATACATAGGTGTAGGCATATATTATACAAACAAAACAGATATTAGGCTTGTGAATATTTGGTTTTTAAGAGTTTTTTACATGGGAGAGCAGTGTAGGAATGGCCTACGTGAATCCACCACTTTATATCACGCCTTGGGTGTCGTAAGAGGCGACAAATGGAAATAAAACGGGATAGCAACATATTTCTGCCAGCAGTTCAAAATGATAAAATACTGCCGTTGCCAACCCACTTGCTGAACGTGGAAACTAGACATGTGTCATGATGATTGTGTATTGAATGATTCGTTCATTTGAGCTGGTATTGATGGTTTATTCATATGTTTTGGAATGTTCCGGTACAACCAATTGACAACAAACAATTGACGGAAAATGTTTAACTCGTGATTGGTGTGAATTGTGTTGTTAGTCGAAAACCGACAGAAAACCGTGTGATTTGAATGCATTATTTTTAGGGTAGGGTATTGGAGCCCGAAATGATCCATTTGAATGACCGATCCGTATGTACCGGTGGGCGTAACGAAATGTAATAGAATGATTCGGTCACGAGAAATTAATGATTGACACATGTCTAGTGGAAACTGAGGCAAATATACCTTCTGTAAGTGAGTTTTACAGTGGACTTTTGGAAGGCTGTAACATTGATAACCAATAATTTCTTACAAATAGTTTTTTTACAATAGTGTTGTGTTAAACAGTTACAACGCAATCCTATGTCGACAATTAACTTAAAATTTGGTACATGTTAGCCGTGTATATTTAATTTTCATAACTGACGCTAAAAATGAGTATGTATAAAACAGGGTTCGGCAAAGAAAGCGACACCGTAACAAAACCAAATTTCTTTTAAATCGCCAATTTAACGCTCAATTATAGTGAAATTTTCGTTGAAGCCCTTGATGCGAGATAGAAAGGTTCATTCCTTACTTTGTTTTAGTTCTTTTAACTTGTTTAATATTACAAGAGGCTTAAAGTAATATTTTTCGATTAAGTATTTAAGGCTCTAAGAACAACAAATATATATTAAATGAAAATAATGGTGAATTTATATGTAAGTGGTGGCTCTGTGTGAATTTATAAGAAAAATATATGTTTGAAATCGACTGAAGTCAATAGATGTATCACTTGGGATCATGTTTTGTGGCATTACCTTGAGGAGGCAATTGTTCAGCAGTGGACTTGTGAAGAGCTGCAATGATAATGACGCTGAAACAGACAACTAAATCAAAGATAATCAAACATAATTGCGGCCGGAATAGCAACTTAATCTTAGTTAAGTGTAGAGAACTTTAGAGCCCTTTTACTTAAAACGAGGCATTCTATCTTAGTCCTCTGGGGTAGTGAACGCATCTAAATTTTGAATCTTAATCAAGTATAAGCCACAGCATCCATTTTATGCACGTTTATCACTCTTATTTTATTTAGAAAAATCTGCGGCTTGGTGGCAACGTACGAGAATCCATCGTCGCATAACGGTTAACGATCACAATCACGTAAAAGTCAAAGAAAAGTTGAAGAAAAAAAATTAAGACCGTATAGTATTGCGTCTGTATTATCAGTAAAAAAAATCTATAAAACTACCTATAAAGTAGTAAACTGGGCAGTAAGCCGTACTTAGATTTTTAATTTTATTTATTTGCTTGTACGACAGGGATATAAATCCGCCTTATTGAGTTTTTACTTTATTAGTACCTATATCAAAGCTATTCGTGTATAAAACCAGTTAACACCAGTTAATAAAGAATTGAATGGAAATATATTCAAAACAAAATTAAAGAAATTGTTAATCGCAATTGTTGTTTACGTTCATTCTCATTTAATATGAGTTTTTTTTTGTAAAATTAATTTTAGTAAGTAGTAAACTTTAAATTTATTTTCTTTCTTGTTGCATATCTGACATGGGTAAACTGTTGAGCCTGAAACTGTTTTTTGTATTAAGATCATATTGTACACAGTTATGCAATAAATATATCTTTATCGTTATCGACATCGATATTGCGTATAACTTTAGACTTGTTGACATTATAATATGTTGCCCAATTAAAAAACGGCTTTAGTTTTTCCTATGAATATAGATAGGCTTTTTTGACCTATGACTAAACATAAGAATAAAATTCGTTTTAAAATACCCTCAAATTCGAAATCAGATTGTTTCCTCTTATTGCGTATTTGTATCGTCACGTCTTACATCACTTGCACCAAACGCTATAATTTTGCAATTGACCTGCATACTAATGCAGACAACAATAATATGAACCTTATCACATTGGAATAAAGCGCCAATTATGTCTCCATAGGCAGTTCTGTTACAATTGTGTCACCTAAATCCTTATAAGAATGTTGCCATGTACGCTAAGAACGGGATTGCAGTCCTAGCGGTACAGTGCGTTTTATATTCATATCGCCACGCTTGCTTTTAAAGGGTAGTCGTAGAAGCCTAATAACGATTTATAGTGTACACAACCCATTTGTTACTTCTTTATTGATTGAAATCATTTTTGAAACTAATTTTATTAAGTCTTAACTAATTCACCCTTATTCGCTTACTTCGCCGAAAATATATGAATAAATATTAACTTTATAAACGCATAATATATTAAAGCGTTAGAAAATTTTGTTATTCGCATTTTGGAAGCTACACGATGGTTTCAAATGTCTGCTTTATCATCTTCGGCTACAAAAATTAGTAACTTAGTTAGATTTTTAAAACATTTACCGCTTTAATAACTAATCTATATAAGTAATTTATAATCATAAATCGTGTAACTAAATCCAAATTATTATTATGTTATTTTTAATTAAATCGATGATGTATTTTCCCCCCAAATAATTTTTATTCGATAAGAAGTCTAAGATACAGTTAAATGAAACCAGCCGGCTGGAGGGATTAATCCCAAAAGAGCTAACAGTTTTCACGGATGGTTCTAAAACAAATGAAGGTGTAGGATCTGGAACGTTCTCCGAAGATCTTAATATACACATATGTACATCGCTGGGTACCCGTAACACAGGCTGTGTGTCTAGGCATAATGTATGGGTATCATCCAAGCGGCCATAGTAGTAGATGCTAGGAAGGTAAAAGACTCCATCAGAATACTGACCGACAGTATGGCGGTACTACAAGCTCTGAGTTGCAATGTGGTGAACTCGGGACTAATATGTGAATGCCATCAACGATTAAACGAGGTATGTAAACACAACACTGTGACTCTACGATGGATAAAGGGACACAGTGGATCCAGAGGCAACGATGTGGCAGACGAACCGACAAGAAGGGGGTAGGCTATGGGTACTATAGGGCCGGAACCAATAATACCAATCCTCTTTGGTAGCGCTCGTTCACATAGAAATTTCACTAATCAACACGCTCAGCTTTGAAAAATCTAGTAGACTGAGGACAAGCTGCGGAGTCCCTGCCTCAAATAAACAGACGTTTAACCAAGGTTCTAATGAGACTGAACAAGCGACAGATCAGGATAGTAACAAGTGCTACCACAGGACATGGCTCCTTTAACAAACATTTATCTACTATAGGTGTTACAGATAGTCCCCTGTGCAGGGCATGTATGAGGGAGGAAGAAACGGCGGTCCACGTGTTGCTGATATGTCCGGAGGTCGCTACATACAGGGCTAAACATCTCGTCGTACCGGTATCTCTCCCCGAAGTTGCTTGGATCATCAAAGTACTGTTGAACTTCTTCGGGTAGATTTCATGGCTCGAATAAATACATTATTCTTGCCCACACGCAAAATACGCGCTTAGACGTGGAGTTGCGGAAAACAGCCCATCGTAAACTAAACTAAACTAATGTATTTTAAGCATCAACTGTCACTCTGTGTTTGGCTCGTTGTTTTAAGTCGTATCCACGTCTCCCGATCATGTGATCTCGAGTTTAAGCCAAAATCAGTAATTGGATTTTTGTGTTAAGAAAATCTAAGTAGCTGCCCGTGATCAGGAAGTTGACGGTGTGTACTTCCGTGACTCGAAAGGCACATAATAATAAAAGAATACTGTTCTCATCTCTGTGCCGGGGCACATCAGTGCTAGCTCCTTCCACTTGACTGCATCGAACGCAGAGCGATTCGAATCGTCGAC
This sequence comes from Parnassius honrathi, assembly GCA_018247895.1. NCBI lineage: Eukaryota > Metazoa > Arthropoda > Insecta > Lepidoptera > Papilionidae > Parnassius > Parnassius honrathi. Next base: position 13,933 of record DWHP01000392.1, read on the forward strand.
GACCGTGTTTTTTCTGATCGGCTCGATTCACTGGCGCTGCGTAGGGATGTTTCATCCCTTTTCGTTTTCTATCGCATCTACCAACGAGAGTGTTCTGAGGAATTGTCAATGAACACACATCGCGTCAAAATTCAAGATACCATCCTCACCTTCAGGATGCCTGTCGATCCATTACTGTGCGTTCTACTAGGAGTTTTCTTCCTCGTACAACTTCTCTGCGGAATTGCTTACCACCGGCGTTTTTCCGGATCGATACGACGAAGGGACCTTCGACAAAAGAGCTTACACCTTTTTAAAAGGCCGGCAACGCACCTGCGATTCCTCTGGTGTTACTGGCGGCTGTTCATGGGTGGCGGTAGTCACATACCATCAAGTGAGTCGTGTGCTCGTTTGCCCCTAAATAAAAAAAACATACAGCTGTTGGTCCTGCGCCTGATTTCAGATTGTTAGTATTGGATTACCGTCTCATCGGACGTCAAGAAACTTAGCTTTTACGGAGACTAAAGATATGGGCCTATAATTCCCCTATCCGATAGGACTCGTTTACTATTCTAGTTAACTACTAGGTAGGTACAATTTTATTACCTATTTCTGCCGAAAACTAGCAATGCTCGCTGGTAACCTGGTCTGACAGGTATGGAGAGCCAGTTTAATCAGTAAATACTAATTAATAAAACTAATTGGTAAAACTATTAACAACCGGTGAGGCATTCCATCTTAATTCTTAGAGTTGACCGTTGCCTTCTTTGTTTGAACTTTGCCGCAGGGGTTCATGACCTGCAGTAGTGGAATGTTAGTTTGTTTATCAATTCATTTTTATAAACAGACCATTGTTACTACAAACGTCTTACATATACAGTTTATATGTATGTTAGACATACATACATATAAACTGTATATGTATGTATGTCTAATATATATGGCATAATACACCCAGAGCATTCTGAGCAATTGAACCCGTCTACTCGGATGTGCTCAATACGAAATCGGACATGCAATTAACACACCTCGATGCAGCATTGACTATTAGTTTGACGTAAATGAATAAATAGATCTCGACAAACTTCCTGACCTGCCTATACGCTTCTGTCAGGCGAGAGTAAACAAATTACGTATAGTAGAAAGTGATATTGCGTATTGCTGACGCAAGAGTGAGACGATACAGGCTTTCCATTTAACAAACTTATCGATTCATATTTACCAGGGGCAGGTTTCTTAATTTAGTTTGAATGTCCTTAGCTACTTGGTTGCACGAAAAAATTTTTTTTTTAATTGTGTAAAAATAAAAATTATGAGGAGAACAATATATGTTCTCCTCATAATTTTTTTTAACATTTCAAGTTTGTAAATACTTTTTAAAAAACTGAAAACTGCGCATTGATATTCTAAAGGAATTTACTGCAAGCGGATTACCGCTCCAGTATTATCACTTAACTAATGGTTAAACAGGATATAACTAATTTCATGGATAACTTCGATGATTAAAATATCAAAACTTAGTTGAGTTAAATTGGTATTATGTACGACGTTACGATTTTGTGTATCAGTAGATACGATCACACACGTGTTTGTGCATATTGATTGCTGCATTAAAATACTATATTCACAACATATTGTACAAAATGACATTGATTAATTATAAATTACTAACTGCCTCGTTCGTCTAGCGGCTATAGTAGTGCGACTGCTGATCATGAGGTCCTGGGTTTGAATCCCGGGTCGGGCCAAAAAATCAGTATTGAGTTCTTCTGTCAAGAAACTCTCAGTAGCTGCTCGAAGTCAGGAAGTTGGCGGTGTCTCACCCCCGTGCCTCGGAAAGCACGTTAAGCCGTTGGTCCTACGCCTGATTTCTCTCCGGTCGCGTCGGTTTACCGTCCTATCGGATTATGAGAGTGATGGAATAGAGAGTGCACCAGTGCTTGCGAATACACTTGGGCACTATAATCCTGTCCTGCGCCGTTGGCTAGTCTCCGTTGGAGCTGGCTGCTGTGGCCGGAATTGGGTCTGGAGGACTTATCATTATTGTTATAAATAAATAGCTTAAAACAAAAATGTAAAAGTCGACTCCAAAGAACTAGAAAAGAATAAAATTATTTAACATTCTGAAGTAAGTGCTAAGATATTATAGTGTATAGAAGAAATAACGTCTCAACTTCAGAACGTGAAATTATTTGATTCTTTTAAGTGATTTGTAGTCTGCTGTTACCCATTTGTATATATTTTTTATAGAATAAGAGTAACAAACGAGCACACAGTCCACCTGATGGTAAGTAAATGCTGTGGCCCATAAACATCTACATTTATCCCCGATTAAGAATCAAAACACAGATGCGTTGTCACCCCTGAGGACTAAGACGGAATGCTTTGTTTCCTATACGAAACACAGCAGTATTAAGCTGCTATTTAACGCTAGTATTCTGCGAGGGCGTGGTTCTACCCCAGTCGGGGGGACCTATTCGTGATACTACTAAAATATGGCTAGAGTGTGGCTCTACTATGTAAAACTGTACGAGATATATTATATTATATACCGTACATTTTTTTATATAATCTATGTTAGGGCTCCGGTAAGAACAGGTAATTCTCACCTTTGACAAAATAAAGCAGATTACGTTTCGTATGGTGAATGTAGAGAACCGGAGACACTTTTTAACGGAAACAAGACATTACATCTTAGTCAGGGGTGACAATGCATATGCATTTTGATTCTCAATTGGTGTCAATTGACAACGGCATTCGCTTACCATTAGGTGTGCTGTGTGCTCGTATGTCATACAAAATAAAAACATTTATAACGATAGTATATGTTAAAAACGGTTCGAAAAAATTAATATGTGATTATTTTGTTACAGGTATGTAAGGTGCACATAAGAATATAGCTGTGATTTTTGGTAATTGTCTTTTTTTGAACAAAACTGAAGTCACAAAGGCATTAACAGTCCATCTGAAGGCAAATGGTCAAATGGGCACATCCATCTAACTTAAAAAAAGTGGAGTAAGATGAACTTTATACGTGGTAGAGCCATGCTGCAGTTATATTAGAAGTACGGTTGTAGCACGAATGGGTCGGCTCGACCGGGGAGGGACCACGCTCTCACAGAATACCAGCGTGAAATAGTAGCTTAATGCTGCTGTATTTCGTATGGTGAGTGTAGAGAACCGGAGACTCTTTTTACTGGAGGCGAGGCATTCCATCTTGGTCCTCACGGGTGACAACGCGTCTGCATTTTGATTCGTAATTGAAGATAGATGTAGATGACTATGGGCCACAGCAACCGCTTGCAATCGGGTGGATTGTGTGTCACCCTATCCTATATAAAAAAAGTGTCCAGTCACAGCAGGCTGTGGGACATTTCATCTTTTTCCAATGGCTCTCCGTATCCCTAAGAGCCGTGGCAGCTCAGGAGCTAAGCGCTCGTTGTAAATTTTACAGTACGTGAGCAACTCAGGTTCGATCCCCGCCGGCACCAATGAAATTGTTAATTGCAATCTTAAGCTGATTTAGCACGTGCATGGCGGTGAAGGAAAGCATCGTGAAAAAATAATGTCTTGGAGAGATGCGAAGTTGTGCATGCATTTAGGCAGCGCGGCGGATATTTCCTTGTCCTATAACCGTCTCAGAAGTGAGAGGAGGCCTGTGCCCAGCTGTGGGACGTATATAGGCTGTAACTTTATTTTTAGATACCCTTCAGACAGGAACACAGTAATGTGCTTGCATTCTACTGCTTGCCGGCAGAAATAAATGAGATGATAATACTAACCTAGACGGATGATTAAGATATGTACCATATGTAAAATAAAAGTAAGAGACTACAAGTATTGAAATATCTCTGTTTAAAATCCCTGAATTAGTAAAGGAGGTAGATATATCTCAAAAAATTTAAAAACCCCCGAAAGAAAAAGAACTGATGATCTTCAAACGGATGAACAGATTTTCTTGAAACATAGCAAAGAACACTCTCGATTTAAGAAACTTTTCAAACGAAAAAACTTAATGTAAATTGGTTCATCAATTTATGAGCTATGTCACAGACAGGTACATAGATACATACTACAAACGTAAAACATCCCTCTGTTTGCATCGGGTATTAAAAATTAAACCTAGTTCATTTAAAATGCAATATAGAAGATGCTACGCAACTTTAATTTCACAAATACTTTCTCGATGTAATTTAGTCGTACTCTTTTTTGCTAACCCATATAGAAATAATCGATTTGTTATACTTCAATATTTTAATTTGTAGATGTGAAATACGAAACACGCCGTCGAGCAGTGAAGTGGACTAATTGGTTGGAGCAGACCCAACATAACACATTTTTTAAATTTGTTAATCACCATGAATTGGCGAGTTGCTTCGAGGGTCGTAAATCTAGCATTGGTAGTGCTGCTCTCTAATCCCATCACCAGGTTGTGAAACTAGAATTCAGTGTTTTTAGATGGATCCGCTAGTAATCGATCACCACAAGCTCGCTTCTTAATCAGCAAGGTGGATTACGTGCAAACAATATTGCTGTGGCTACTGAATGAAATATCATTAATATGACATTCGGAAGATGACAGTATTACCATATCCTATTGCAGTCATCAATTTGCAGCTAGGTGTGGAGCTTACTGTGAGAGAGGCCCATAGCTACCAGTGGAGTGTTAAGGGCTGATAAATAAATGAGTTTAGAAGTGAAAATAGCAGCAGAGTTGACTGTACTCTGTGGTATCCGCATACTTTGCTAAAGTAATCTAAAAAAAGTTTAAAACAAAAAATAAAAAAATAAACATACGTATCCTCTAAGTTGTAGGATGAGTTAAGTCCGCACCGAAATAGTAATCTGTGTTGGCGACTTGATATATCCTCAAAATATTTTTTTCAGACAGTGATGGCGGCCAGGTTGACGAATGTACGTACTTGTTTCGTTCCGTATAGTTTAATGTTAGATATTTACGACTTAGTGATTATTAAAATAGTTTAGTTCGTCATTTGCTCGTTGACTCGTAAAATAAAATTTTCCGGTTTTCTACTGCACTGCCCTTTTCCGAATGAAAATGATTTGATACTCTAAGCTTCGAACGTGTAAAAACAGTACTAGGCTCTCATAAAAGTACCAAGGTATATTAATAGAATATTTATCTTCTCGTGGAAAGTTTCGTACCGGACGGGCAATTTTAGTTATTAACTCGCCACTAACTTCGCTTGATTGCTCAGAACGGCGGCGAGCATTTCCTACAAACACAGCGATATTAGCGTCGTTCGATTTTTAAACAGAATGCAGTTTCCTTTAATGCGCACGCAACCGTTTTTCTGGTTATACTATATTGAATTATATTATTAACTGGCAAGCACCGATAATGGCTTAAAATGTATCTATTTCATGCTATATAACGCAAAATTTGTCGGCAATAGTGGGGTGGTATTTTATAATAATAAAATTACTGCATAAATAATTTAAATTAAACATTATAAATTCTGCTGGCCGTATGAGGAAAGGCTATGCTCGGAGTTTCTTTGCGCGATAGACTCTGTATTGAGAATACAGTACGCAATAGATCCTAAGTAACCGACATGGCGCAACGGATCAGTCAACTGAAGTAGCAAAGGGTAGTTAGTCTATATTGTTCGAGGAACCGAGAACCGATGGGCAAGAAATATTCTCATAATGGTTTCTTATATTATCGAATACTACGCTATAAATGAAACTATATTAATTTTATCGAGTTTAATTTGAACTTTTAATCTCCTAAAGTTTCGGGTGTTTTACAACATCCATGGTCACGGAGGAACTCGGATGTGCCGATGTCGTAGTTAGCTCCTGGATACCTTCAGTTTTTGAATATTGATTTTTGGTCCGATCTACGTAGAACAGTCTTATAGTATCTTGAAGTATTGCAGTGGAACGCTTGGACTTGGATTTAATTTTATTAATTTTAGGATCCCAAGCAGATGGTTACCCATCCATCTTCTCGATTGAAATGTAGATGTTTTTTAATTTTAATAGCCTCGCTAATAATCCTAGGTAGGGATCGGTGTTTTTTTGTGAGGATTTGTGGTTTTATAAATCTGATGTACGAGCAGATTATTTGTGAAGACCGAAGATCCTTTTTACTGGAAACGAGGAATTCCATCTTAGTGCCCAAGTTCTGCATTTTGATTCTTAATTGAGGATATATGTAGATGTATATGGGTCAAACCATCCACTTACTATCAGGCAGACTCTGTACTCGTTTGTCATCCAGCTACCTCAGTCCCCCGTGACTATGGGTGCTGGCACGAGTGAACTTAACGCGATAAAATCCGTAAAAATAGTTTTATTCAATGTGTACTGTACGCGTAAATATAAAAAATAATTACTATAGACATAATTAAAGATAAATAGTGAAAACAGACTTTAAACAAAATTAAACATTAAAATAATTTCCACGTAATTGAACAGCTTCCTGAAGTCCTTCCTGAATAGCTTTAATATTTCGATGCACTTTGTCTAAGC
>DWHP01000393.1:0-20402 GCA_018247895.1 Parnassius honrathi
AATATAAAAATTGCATTTTTCTCAACTAGAATATTTTTGAAAATACAGTTCGGTTAACGAAAAAATTCTACGCTTCTGTTTACTGAACTGTAAAACTGTAAACAAAGACCTGATGAAAAGGTTAGTTAGTTTTCTCTAACTGTTGATAATGTAGAACAAAAACTAGCTACCACTAAATTTATTAACAAAATTGATAATATATCAACACCAACTAAGCGGAAATCGAAACAATGCTGCATCGCCAATATGAAAGACTACGCTTTCCACAGTTTTATAAGATATATTAACCGTAGACTCTCTATGAAATGAGATCCTGAAATACACGATTCCACCACAAATGTTGTTACAGCAGAGGTGAAATTCTACTTTGAAATTACACAATGGCATCTCAGTTACAAATGAGTAATAATTCTGTAAATCAATATGGGAATCCATATAACATGATTGAATAGTTATAGCGCTTGAAATACTATTTTATATGTCGTTATAAATTACAGCAAAGTAGCTCTGCATGGTAAAAATAGACAGCTGCCTCCAAAACAAGGTACGAAGAAGTCTATAAGTGCATTGTCTGTAATTTAAGTAATTTTATAGTTGTATTTGCAGCACGATACTACGCTTGATCAACATCTAAATCAATACGCATCTGCAAGAAAAAAAGTGCTAAATTTTTTTTTATTTTATAAAATAAATATTATTTTTGTAGAATAAATTTTTTTTCTTATTTGTGAGACCGCGTGGGCAATAACAAAGAACAAAAAAATAAAGAAACACGCACTCCGACGCGTTAGACCTGCGGTCTAGTCATTGGATATTGTGAAAATGATATCTGTGATGAAATTACCAATCGCGGGCAGTTTGCGTGAATTCCGGGAGAAAACTAATTTTCACGCAAATGAGATATAGCTATATCGATTTATCGCCCACGTAAACATTGCAAATTTCATCGTAATCGTTAATGCCGTCATGGAACGCGATTACAAGAAAATAAATAAACAAATATATAAATATTGTTATACATTAACGCATAGCCGTAACGTTATTATATTATAATAACGTATCACAAATAGTATATAATTAAGAGTAAGAGGCGGCATAATTATAAAACATACCATTCAATCCTAAATTTCAAAATTCTTAATTTCACTGACTGGGCTCTAACTGGCTGTGTACGATAAGCTTACACCATTTAACCAAAGGACGAGTAATGCGCTTAATGCACTGACCTCTATATACAATACGCTGTACTCTGTATGTACGCTGGACTGGCTATATAGGCCTTCACTTTGATTAATGATTAGTGCAGGTGATTAGTGTAGGTGCTTAGTGATTAGGAGTAAACACGTGTGGACAGCGATTGATTAGTGGATGTGATTAGTTATCTGCGTAGTAAAGTAACTAGAAGAGTGTTCTATTTTTTTTGCGAGTGAAATGCGAGTGTCCCCGTCCCGTGTGTCCTCCCTTCCCCCTCACTCGCAGCATGTTTGCCACTAAACACGTCTGGACAACAGAGTTTAGGGTTTAGCGTTTAACGTCGGACGCTCGCTTGTGTTGGCAAAATGAACCGAAGACATAACCTATAATTTTGTTATGTCTTCGGTTCGGTAAAAATCTAAAAAATGAATGTTTCTACAATAGTAAGTACCCCAACTGCAACATTAAAGGAGCCCCAGATGTGGATTTTCTACGTATAAGTGAAGCTATGAACATACCGGGATTTGGTACTAAAGTAAGAAACTTGTGATCTACATATTCGCAAGAGGTTAAGAAAGTTAAACAAAGTACTTGCTACTCAACGGCACACAATTAAATGTACTAAACACAGGCACTAAACAGAATTGAACACTACTTATACTACACACCTGCACTAATCACCTGCACTCGCATTAATCAAAATGAATACAGGCCTTATTATACAAAACGTATGTGCCGATTTGAAGCGGCACCATTTTTCGTACCGGGAACTAAAATTAACATAATATGCCAAAATCTGTTCTGTTTTTTAAATCGTATCTCTGTATTTTGAACTTTTGAACCAAAAACTGTAAGTATTTCATATGGTTTCATTGTGTTTGTAAGAATTATTTTCAGTAATAATGAGTAGGCGTAATATGTAAAACGAAAGTGGGATAACATTCCACAAGTAAGTGAGTTTATAGCTGATATTAAACATATTAAAACTATTTTATAGCGTATGTACATACCTAAAAATTTGTTACTAATCTTAATATCGTAATTATCAACATGTTTGGCTTTATATTACTTAATTTTAATAAACATTAAAATTAAATAGGGATGTCGAGTTCCTTGTCTATAAAACTTATTGATGTTCTTTCATACCCACATCCGTCAACGACCAAAATCGCCGAAAACAAATGATTATAATTAATATTACTGGAAATATTTTGGTAGCTCTAATACTTGAACTGTATGAACGTTTGAAAATAAATTATTTTTGAAATTATGTTTTTATTTTTATTTTGTATAGTGACTTACTGACTCGCGAAAGAATCAAAATGCACAATGTGGGATACCTGGAACAAAATTCGTGCTGATGTTACAAATAAAAACGTAGATAAACCAACGCAGCGTCGATCTTGATTTTATATGAGATATAAAGCTTACGTCTAAGGTGCATGGCATTATATAAATATGATACATATTAAATAAAACGAACGTTACGGTTAGGCCTGGGTACAGAATTTTTATCAATATATTTTTCCACACTGTCTTATCTCTATTTTAGTTCCATGTAGGTTTACATGTGCTGTCAGCACTAAAATGGCAAAACTCAAATCGTCTCGTTATGTCACGGTTTATAGCTAGTCCATATAAAGAGGTCAGTGGCCTAATGCTACAAACAAAAAAATCTGTCACTTTTGGTGCCGGACGAGGAAACACTACATAGAGAGTACTGCACACGTATACAATAAAATTTTTGTGACTTACGTTAAATACATAAACATAGAAAAATTATGAGTGTAAGACAGACAAATTAACTGCAATGCTCTCATATCGATATTTTATATCGATAGTGTTTCTAGGCGAAAAAAAAACAAGCATAAGCAAAACGCACTCAAAAAATTAAAATCATCCGAACGCTTGCGTTTAGTCAGCGCAACAAGTCTTTTTAGGGTTTCTTACTAAAACAATAAGAAACCCTTACAATTTCACCAAGTCCGTCCATCTGACCGTCTGGTTTAGGGTAGAGACTATAAGTAAAGAATACCAGAAATGAAAAAGGCTCTAAGTACCTAAACAAAAATTGGCGGAATTGGGTTGCCTCTAAATAAAATCCCAAATTTTAGAAGTACATAATTAATAACAGTTACAGTATCTATTAACAGCGATGTTCGTAAATCATTACAGATTAATTTGCGACGTTTACTAGGCAAATATTAACCCTTCAATCCCCAAAAAAATCCCATGCAGTCGCTTGCGTCCGGCCAATCCCGGGCGGTCGCATGCGGCCGCACCCACCCACAAGATTTTAAACCATTAACACTTATATTTGGGGACTACTTTTCTGTGAAGAAGGTTGGCATTATAATACATATAATATCTAATCAAAATTCTCTATCCTGTGGTCTAAGCAAATGTCAGGTTTTACTTCATTACATAAAGATTTTATTGTATTTCGATGACAAAAAAATACATACCAAGCGGATGTTGGCAGCGTGAAAGTCACAATTATTTCTATACATATTACTCGAATTTATTTACGTTAAAAGATGAATTATATTCACACAAAAACTTTCATCACAATTTTATAATTATGCACTATTCTAAAACACTAATAAAATACTAGAAAAATCCAAAAATCAACACAATAACATTCACACGAAAATGGCGTACAAAATGAACGTAGATTATAAATAAATATCCATAGACTAAATTGAATTTTTATTCAACTGGAGGATAGGAAATTTTATAATAATTCTATAATGCCAAACTTCTTCATAAAAAAGTAGTCTCTAAAAATATTCATTTATGGGTTAAAGTGCTGTGGGTGGGTGCGATCACATTTGACTTCTTGAATTTTGACGGAAGATCGCCGCGGTCAAGAAGTTAAATTTAAACATGCATACACAAACAAATAAAATTGGAGTGTCTATATGTAATAGAAGCTGAGGGGTAATTAATGCTATTAAGAGGGCAATTTATTATGATGGTTATTAATAACCATTATTGAAAAATCTGTTCGCCTGTGTGTCTGTCTTTCTGTTTGTCCCGGCTAATCATTGGAATGGCTGAACTGATTATAATAAAACATCACAAGCAGATAGGAGTAATGACAGAAGTGATCAAGAGTCTAGGTTATATTCTATTCGAGAAACTTAGAAATCTTTTTTTTCTAAAAAAAAATTGATTATTTTAAATATAAATAACCCGATATTGATAGACTCTACCCAGGATACTGTAGCCAAGGCGGGTCGCCAGTAATACATTAAATGAGGTTATCACTATCAAAGATGATAATTAAATTAGAAAATCTGTATATTTTACAAAAGTTTGTAACAACCCTATATGACTTGATATAAGGTGATATTTTGTCAGACTTGTTGGCGACCTTCAAACGTGTTTTGGAGAAAGTTATGCGATTGTTGTTCCTTTCAATTTATGATCCAGTCATATAAAACACAAACACGAGGAAAGTCAGCATAATATAATTTATTTCAGTTTCTTCTTTAAAAGTAGATGGTAAATTTAAAATCAAAAAACATTATTAATGTTTTGCGCAAACATGAGTATGTTATGTTATAAAAAGAAAAGAAGTAAATAAAAATTAAAAGGTAAAAAAGTAAAGTAACTTTAAAGTTCTTTTAAAATTTAAAAGTATTAAAAAAGCTTTTTTTACGGGGTAGACCACGCTGCAGCCATATTACAGTTGTAGCATGAGAAGGTCAGTTCAAAGGTAAAAAGACCAGACTCTCACAGAATACCAGCGTAAAATAGCAGCTTAAAGTTGCTATGTTTCGTATGGTGAATGAAGAGAACCGGAGATTCTTTTCACTGAAAACAAGGCATTCCATCTTGATCCTCAGACATGCCAACGCTTCTTCTACATTTTAATTCTTAATCGAGAATAGAAATACTTATATGTCTATGAGCCACAGCAACCACTTATAATTAGGTGTACTGTGTGGTCGTTTGTCACCCTTACTTTATATTTAAAAGACGCTGAACAAAGAAGCAGTCTGTAAAATTATTATTAATAAATTTACTTCAACGTAGTTTTAATACCAGTCATCAATGTATGTTTTACATAAGTTTGACGGTTTCCACAGACAGGACTTTCACTCAAGGCTGCGTTTTATGAACATACATAATGGCGTATCAATAAAAAAAAATTACCGACTGTCTTTATTTAGTGTCCCTTTAACAAATATTCCCTTGCCATACAGAACTTTTACTTTAATCTGCTATAATCCTTATTTATGGAGCGAGGGGAGGCATGTGAATAAGCAACAGGAATTAGTGTGATGAAGGATAAAGGACACAAGTTTATTCACTGTTTACTTTGAATGTGTTGTACCAATTTGAATCTTATTACTTTAAAAAAGGATGTATACGTATTTGTTGAACTATTAAATATAATTGTACAGCGTGAAATTTAGAGTTATTTATCTATGTTGGAATAAGACGATGCCGTGGCAAGACAACCCTTTCCTTGATATTTCGATTCTCCATGTATTTAATATTCTTCAGACGTCATAACTATAAACGAAATACAAATAGTAATTTACGATGAACATTGCATTTTCTTTTTCTTTTTTGTCTTATCTTATTTTAAAGGACTTATATGTGACAAGGAGTGTATTGTATTGAAACTATTTTAAATATTTAAAAATCATTACGCAAACGCAATACAAATTATAAAATTTGTATTCGAAGTCAAATAAACACGCGTTATTTAAGGATAGTTCAAAAATTACTGGCCAGGTCTTGATCTAATTTATAGTTACGTTAACTTTTAAATAAAAAAAGAAACATCAAAGTCGGTTCACTCAGAAAAAAGTACTGAGGAACATAAAAAAACACAGTCGCATTGAATACATCTTCCTTTTTGAAGTTGGTAAAAAAATCTTTAAATAGAGTTTCCTAGGAGTTTCAAACGATTCAAAATAAAAGATTACACGTGTATATCGCTTACTTAAAACGATTTTAATGAACTCCTCAACACAGCTAAAAAAGCGATATTTTCACACGTTCCTAAATTGAGTATCTTATTATTATTTTTTTGTTTACATAATTTAATCGCGGAATTTTTATATAGCTTGGAAAGTTACAATAATGTTACGTGTAAGAGGTTATTATAGAAGGTCTATACGAACTATTTTCGCTCCATGCCTACTAAAACATCGTCCACCAACAAACATTGCCGCTGACTACTTCAGAGCACACAAAGATTGGAAGCTCTTATTATTTTATTAATTTATTTTATACTATAAGAAGCCCGCCTAAACAGCGGTGTGAGTACTACATCCTTAAAGTTACAGCCCACGGGACGTACCTCCCACTCCTGGGCATTAACAATTTCATTGCTGCCGGTAGGGATCGAACCCGGTTTGCTCGCGTACTGTGTAAATTTACAGCTATCGTTAACCATCTGAGCTACCGCGGCTCCCTTATATATGCTTATATCCCATTAAATTCGCCAACTAAGGTAAGCTTCAAGCATAAATATTTTGATAAGTTTATTTTAAAATAATTATACAGAAAAAATTATAGTCTATCTGTTCGGAACATATTATATTGAAGTTAAACATCTTTAACAACGTTATGGAGAAATTTAGTACATATGGAATTTAAAAAAATACTTTTTCTTGTTTTTGCGTAAGCCTTATTTGACTTACTTAAATAAAATATAAAATAAAAGAAGAACGATATGTCGTAAAGGCGTTTCACTTCATACGTGTGTTCAGAATTACACGCATAGTTTTTTGAATGTTATAATATAATAATCTTCAAGTTTAATAAACCTAAATTCATTTCTTTATTTATATCGTCTAATTAACTAAAACAAACACATAGCTTATTATTAGTGCTATTATTTATTCTGTGCTATTACGTCAAATAGAAAAAAAAATTACTATTTAAAAAGGAATAAGAGAAAATGTGTTCCCAAGGGCATCATTTTTATATTTATCAGCGTACAAAAATTATAGACAGAGAGCTGATCGCAAGTTTAGGTAAAATGACATTTTTATTCAACTCACTATCACATTTTATGTCGCTACTACTTTTTTAAATGGAATGTCGAAGTCAGTCTTTTCAGTTATTCAATTATAGAATTATGAAAATATACCGCTCCCTTTATTGTATACTCAAAAACGATTTCCTATAAAAGTCGCCACGAATAAATTATTTAATATGATGTTGAGTTAATTATATATATAATTAACTATTTGTGCCCGGCATGCGTTGCAATAAAAGTTTCATGAGAAGTTCAATCTTTCGAGGGGTGCGCGCAATAACTCACCAAAGTTTTATCGTAGTCGGATGAATGGTATAGGAAAGCATAGAAAAAGAACCATCAAACAATAAATATTCATATTTTGTCAGAAACCTTCGCTGGCACGCACAACACTCACTAAAATTTAATTGTAATCGGATGATTAGTACAGAAACGCATACAGGACAAGCAAAAAAATATTAATTTTTGTACTAAATAAATATAATAAATAATAATAATAAATATACATAATTTATTACAAGTATAAAATATTTTAGTTATTTAGTGCATATCATTGAAGTCGCAGAAATGACTTTTCTTCCATTTCATGATATAATTTTAATATGATATAAATAAGGTAGTTTGCCTTTGGATGAAATATTATTTACCATTATATTTAAAGTATCTGTATGATAAGGTCTATCGTCTGCACTAATATTTTTTCAAGTTCTAAATGAACATGAATAAATAAAAGACGGGCGCTGTAATATTGTAAATTACTCTTATCATTGTCGATATATTTGATTTGCTGCTATTTATAAATGCAGCAAAATTAAAGGAATAGGAATCGCTTATAATATAAGTATATACAACCTTTGCATTTATCATCAGCTGCCGAATGATAAATCATTTTGAGATTTCTGCCATCGGCTCCCATACTATTACCAAGGGGTGACAAATCACGTACGCAGACCTTATTGTGTTAAAAATATTTTTGTAGAATTGTACTCTATTTAGGCAACTATGAAGTCTTAAATCGATTGTCCTTAACTTATCTGAGTATTCAATGTAAGGGCACATGTTAGTGAGAAATTTCTTCTGAGATATCAGTAAAATCTCGAGATCATTTGTAAAAAATACAAGATTGATGACATATTAGGCGTGAAGTCTTCTATCAAATAATCTTGGAAGCTGTCAACAACATACAGTAAGCTCGTGGAGAGATTATAATGATTTATGCTATAGAATTTTAATGTAAGTTACTTTTTTGTTTACACCTTAAAGATAATATTTTTACATACATAGTTTTGCTACGGTATCTGTATCGATATTTAAAAAAATTAAACGCATTATTACTCTCTTTATAATTTTTTCTGCACTTTGATTAGTTTAACTGAGTTACAATGTATATTATACAATAAATGGCTGTGTTAATAATAGAATAGGAGTAGCCTTTAAATTTTCGTAGCGAATTCAATTTAATTCTCGTCGGCACCGCTGAAATTATTAATTTACTTGTGCTTTTTTTATAAGAAAAGGGTGACAAGCGAACACACAGTCCACCTGATGGTAAGTGGTTGCTGTGGCCCATAGTCATCTACATCCATCTTCGACTGCGAATCAAAATGAAGATGCGTTGTCAGCCTTGAGGACTGAGATGGAACGCCTCTTTTCCGGTAAAAAGTGTCTCCGGTTCTCTGCACTCACCATACGAAACACAGCAGCTTAAGCTGCTATTTTACGCTGGTATTCTGTAAGAGCTTGGTCCCTCCCCGGTCGAGCCGACCTATTCGTGCTACAACTACACAATTGATATAGCTGCAGCATGGTTATACCACGTAAATGATTATTTAAGATATTCGAGGTTAAAAGAAAACAACGTTGTAGTATTAAGTATCAGGTGATCTATGAAATTGTCATTTTGTATTGCTACTAAAAATCATTCCAAAAATCTTCAATCAAAATATTAGCCAAAAAAACTGTAACACATTGTTGCCATTATTTATAGAGTTTCTTGATGTCTTGTGATATAGAAGTCCGTGTGATATAGAAGTCCGTGTGATATAGAAGATTCAACGAACTCGTTAAAGGTATTCTTTACTGTTATTTCGAAATTAAAATTTTTGCCTATTAAAAAGTTATCGAAACTGCCAATATAGTGGAAGTTTTTTGGCAATCGTGGATTAGGAAGGGTCTTTAGTTTTAGCTCTGCTAATTTTGCCTACTACTGTTGTGCAGTCGTTGTCATGAACGAACAATAGTGAAGAGCAATTAACTAACCGGGATTGTATGAGCTCCAACTCCTTCTTCTTCATTTACATATCTTCCAACATATACAGCAGGAACTGTGGCACTAGATAGCAAGAAGCTATAATGAATAACACTAGCTGTAGACAACTAAACTGTCCTCTTTAGTTCTTCTTGTCTGTCTTCTTCTCTCTTCTGGCTAATCTTTCGTTTTGGGCACTATTTGGCTTGGACATCTGTACCAAACCAATGTGATGAACGCTTGCAATTATCAAATAGGATCCACTTCTTACCGCAGTTAATTTATTCCATACTCAAAATTACCTCCTTTCTATGCCGGTTCAGAAATATGATGTGAGCTTGGACGCGGGTCTCTCGCTGTGCGTCACTTAGCTCTGGTACCCATTTCTCAAGCTTGTTTATTTTCACGATTTTTTTATAACAAAAAGACATACCAGGAATGCTATCAACATTACTAATGTTCCCTGTAAGGTCTAAAACCTTGTGTTAATTCGCGGTCCAACCCTTGCCAACCATATAGTTTACTGTTTACTATTACTGTTGCTTAATTTTTGATTTACCTCAATGATCTTTTAGACCAGCCGTAGTTTGAGATGGATCCGCGCTTTCTCAATCGCCTTCGTTCGCCATTATCAACTGTGAGGTCTAAATTTCCCAAACAATAGCAGTTGAACCAATAATAACGTTGGTAAGAACTGTTAGGTGATTAATATTACTTGCCTTTGAGTATTACAGATATTTATAAAACAATATTCCCGAAAAATCAAAACCTAACCAACTCACCAATTGATTTAAAAAAAGAAAGAAGCCTTTTAAGCGTAGAATTAATTTGAATTTAGAATTTCAAGTTAAACCATCAATCATTGTTACTCCAGGCCAACCAATTATTACAGTTAGTAGCCAGTTTAACGAAACGGCCATTTATAGGAAATAGCTAATATTCTGTATCAGAAATGAGGGAGGCCTCTCTCTCTCTCTCTCTCTCTCTTACATAGGTCTATGCTCTCTCTCGACGTACTGCTACTTTAATTTTATGATAATAATAAAAATTGGTGTATTTGATAACATATCATAAAATCACATTGTTAAACTCTACAGTCCCAATATTATCAATAGTTTTTATAAGACATTTGTCCTTAAATTCATTTACTAATGGGTGGCAACATTTTACGACATATTTAATGCCCTCCTCTACTTTGTGATCGTTAAACTTTTAACGACTCAAAATGAGATGTTTATAACTGGTCGTATTTTACGCTATTATGATGCTAGCTCTACGGCCGGCTTATTCGGAAAATTTATTTCCTAAAAAAGTGTTATTTATTATACAACATTAAACAAAATTTAAGAAAATTTGTTAATACTTTGATCCCACGCACTGTACTTTTCAAATCAACAAAAATTTATGATAGTATATGTACGTTTCTCTTTATTTTCTTCGTGTTTTCTTTTGTTTGTTGTTATTTATATATTTATTGTTATTGGCGGTGTCGTAATACTATTCATTACACACTGCCCCGGATCCAAGGGGTGGCAAACCGAGGCACCCGCCCCGGGCGGCAGTTTCAGGGGGCGCCAAAATTATAATTTAATATGGATTTAAAAAAACTTGCTCCACAAAGCGTCTAGTATCCAACGCACGTTGTTCTATCACTTGATGTAAAAACACACAGTTGGCTTTTGAACACATCCCAAGGGTTCATACCGAAATGTGCTTCCAGCTGCAGCAGAAAAGTAGGTCATAGCGACATCTAATGCCGGAAATTTAAATTTAAATGATTACGAACCTACTTTCAAATACCATATAGACCACATAAAAAAGGAGAGGTACCCAGTTTGTAACGATACAAAATGAAATTATCGGTATCGGTAACAAAGTTCGAAATATCATTATCAAAGACAGCAAGGAAGTAAACTATTTCACCATTATGTTTGACTGCGCTCCAGATGTATCTCATACGGATAAATGAGTCAGGTGATTCAATTTATAAAAATAACGGAATCTGGATGTGAAATAAAGGAAAGCTTTATTGATTTTATTCAAGTTAAAGGAAAAACTCGAGAATAAATTACACAACGAATTCTAGAGAAACAAGAAGCTGATGGTTTAGATGAGCAAAAATTTCGTGGACAACTTATGACAACGGATCTAATATTGCCGGCATATATACAGGAGTCCAATCCGGAGTTTTGAAATAAACGATCTGGCTAAATTTGTACCATGTCCAGCACACTCTTTTAAAGTTTGTGAGCGTGAATTCAGCGTCACCATGTGCAGAAGCAGTTAGCCTATTTGGGCTTGTACAAAAATTTTATTGTTTCTGTGATGAAATGGATGGATGGATGGATGGATGTACAAAAACAAACTTAAGTAGTCAAACCAGATGATCGGCTAAACAACAGGCTGTTACTGCTATAATAAATAATTTACCGGAAATTGTCAAAGCCCTGGAAGAAATTGAAGAATCCTCTCTAGTTGCAGAATGCAAGTATGAAGCTGGTCGTTCACTACGCGCGGTGTTGGATTTTAAATTTAACCCCAACTTTACAATTTGGGATAATATTCTTCATAAAATTAATAGAGTGAACGTTGAAATATCAAATCAAAATCAAATCAAATCAAATAATTTATTCAGCATCAGAGTTTTTACATAGCGGTGTTGTGAATGAGAATTTCTTTTAAGTAAATAAATATTTGTTAGAAATCCTCCGTAACATTGTTTAACGAATACTAATATGATACCTAACTGCTTACTTCAATACATAATCTAAAAACAAAAAATATAATATAAAAATATAACATTTCTCAACAATTTTTACATAATACGCAAGGATTTACAATATTTCAAAGTATTTGTGTGTGTGTGTGTGTGTGTGTGTGTGTGTGTGTGTGTGTGTGTGTGTGTGTGTGTGTGTTTGAGGTTTATGGGATATTAATACAATTTCATTTAGACCTAAAGATCTTAAATGTCTTGATTGTCTGTTTTCTTTCCTTGTTATATGTTTTCTATACATACATATATAAGTTTACGTTACACAAATGAAAAAGGTAATATGTAGTAAAGAGTTCAAATTTATTAAAGGATTCTTACTGTTTCAATCACAAATAATGCCACCCATTATGTTTATCTGTGAGTTTTTAACAAGTTATCTAAAACGTTGGAGGAGGCGCCACCATCAAGTTTTTGCCCCGGTTCAAAAAAATCGTCGATCCGGGGCTGTGGGTACGATGAAAATTGCTTTCTCTGTCTCCGTCTGTCTCTTTCTACTTGGTCAAGCGCGCCTCTCATTGGAGGGCCAAATATGCGTCTACCAGTATCTAGCTTCCCCTTACTAGGCTGGTTCGTGCGGGGAAGGAACGGAAGAGAGGGGGATTATGCAAACTACAGAAATCAATAATAATAATAAGACAATAGAAGTCGCATAGATGCGTGACCTTGTCGTCGCTATGATGTCTTGACGAACATCATTCACCATTTTGTGATTTAGTTGCGCGGCGAACGTCCTACGTGAATTTATGTTATTATAGATTTATAACGGTGAACTGCAGCATAATCAGTTGTAAAAACTCATCAAGGACATGAAATTCAACTAATAAAGCCATAACATTTCATCGGTAAGTTGAACTCTAAGTTGATCTAGATGAATACATTACTATGATATTTACCTTTGTAAACTTTCATTTATTACTTTTCATATTGTACAATTACCAGTGCTGCTTTTATTCTACCATAATATGCAACGCACGCGACGTTGACAAACTCGCCAAGCAATGTAATTTGAAATATTAGATATCATTGTGTATTGCATATGTTTATAATACGTTAAAATGTGGCAACATTTGTTTTGGAAGTAATCGAGCGCTAATTCATTTCTATTGTGTTATTATTACTATTTCTGTGATGCCAGCTAACCCAACTAACAAATACATCAACAAATACGAAATGCAAGGGTGTGCGTTAGCGCAACCATATGTCACGTGGGGTATCTTGGAACTGGTCTTTGAAAATCATTTAAGTATTAGGTTTTCTGATCATTTGTCATTTTGAATGACCATTTAGGATCTATAATATAATATAAATACGATTTAAAGTTGGTTTGTATCGTATATAGTTATAGGTCTTATTAGCTGTTGGGTTTTTTAAATCCCGACGAATAAGAGACTATAGACGATGGAACGTCTTTCTAGTGTCATAGACCCGGTTTACATTTTGAGGATTGACAAGTGCGATTGGCAAGTGCAACTGAGAAATGACAAGTGCTTAATGCGTTTGAACAGACAGTGACAAGTGATAAGTGAGAATAAATTACGCACTAAGCACTTGTCATTTCTCGGTTTTACTTGCCACTCGCACTTGTTATTTCTCAGTTGCACTTGCCAATCGTATCTGATTCTGTTAAATATCTTACGGATATTTAATGGAACCTGGCGTTACTTTTGTAACTAAACATTGTTAATCAAAAATATCATTTTCAGACTTTGGAACGTAACCGAGGACTCAAACACGGAACGCTTTCAGTATTATTATGGTTTTGTAGAACAAATCGCCGATGTGTCCTTCAGGACTAATTTGCAAAATTTCTGGAAGTATCAGAACGATGACACGGTTAAGAATATAGATTTAGTGCAATTGGCGCGAAACGTGCATCCGAATATGACGTTACTTGTCACCGTATCCCAGACTAACAAGAAGGTTGGATATCTATTTATATATGTGTTCTACGTAGTGAAACCCCATCAAAATCCTAACATAATTTTATTTTTGATTGCACACAGACTTTTCAACGTGGCAGAGCCACGCTGCAGCTATATTATCATTGTAGCACGAATGGGTCTGCTCGGCCGAGGAAGGACTACATTCTCACAAAATATCGGCGTATAATAACAGCTTAATGATGCTGTGTTTTATATAGGCGAGTGTATAAAACCGGAGATCCTTTTTATTGGAAACGAAGCATTCCATTCTAGTCCTCAGGGATAACAACGCATCTGTATTTTGATTCTTAATTGAGGATAAACGTATATTTCTATGGGCCATAGCATCCACTTACCATCCAGTGGACTGTGTGCCTGTTTTTACCTTTATTCTATAAAAAGAAGACTTCCACTTCGTTTCGCACTTACAAAAAATATTTTATATAAATTTAAAATAACCACATTCGCACCAACTAGGTGGAGTGGATACCAGTAATGACTGAGGAAGGCGTGTGTCTAACGATGAACTCAGTATTTGCGGAGTACCAGTTTCTACTGAAGGAAATTAAGTGGAAACAACAAGATTTGCTAAAGTGTCACTATCATAATGAACAGTGCTTCGTGAGGATCGACTCTTCGAGTAACGTGGTCAGGGTAAGATACTCTGGGACTTATGTGACTCTCGTTACGTCCCGTACACTTTTCTAAATCTCTTCTAAATCTAAATAAAACTGAAAGTGTTAGATGCTACTAAGCACGGAATAGTTTTTATTTTATAGAATTGGGTGACAAACGAGCACACAGTCTATCTAAAAGTAGGTGGATACTGTGACCCGTAGATATTTTCATTTATACTTAAAATGCAGATGCATTGTCACCCCTGGAGACTAAGATGAAATACCACGTTTCCAGTTAAAAGGGTTGCCCGTTCTCCACACCCATACGAAACACAGCATTAAACTGATGAGTTAATGTATATATGCACATGGAGTTTCTTTGCTTGATAAAATCTTTATTGAGTATGCTTGCATTGGAAACAGAGTAAACAGTATAATAACTGATGACTATTGGGGAAAAAAGTGAAATCCCCACACGAGTATAGACCGTCACCATATACATAAACCATTACGAAACTGTGTTCCATAGACATGTGATGGACAGTAATGATTACGGTGATGATTTTATCTGATCACTTCAAACTTCGATATCGTTAAAATTCAAGGAGTAAATTATAACCAGGTTCTACATTACCTCATATTGTTCTGCGGGTGCTCTAAAAAGTGACAGAGGTAAATTAAAACAATAGACGAGATTTCCCGAAAACAACAGAAAATAATAAAATTTACGGTTGCCGCCTGCAAAGCGTGGCAACTGTGATAAAATCTCCCTTCTATTGGGGAGGCTTAGCTCAAAGTTCAGCTGAGGATATTTTGTGAATAATTTACGAAAAAAAAAGTTTCGTAACTTTATATTCGTTGACAACTTACCACGCATTTGAACCAAAGCGGTGAGCTACATCGTTCATCATGTGTACGGCAAAAGAGTCGGTGTCGTGTGTGGTGAGTGGGTAGAGTAGGCTTCTGTTAACTCAGGTGGGATTGTAATTAGGCGTTGGCATAGAATAGTAAAAAAAAAAGATTTAAGAGATTAGATTTAAAAAAAGAGTATGGTAAATTAAATATATATTTTATAGAATTATTTTTTATCTGTGTCCAGTATTTCGTGCATTCACCGTACGATATAGCGACAGCAATATCGAACCCAACAGGTGAAGTAATGCCGGGTGAAGAGCTGCTTATCGATTTTAAGGTTGGTTGCAATTTTATCAATTTATTTTTCATCTATAAAACTATGATCAGGTAAGTGGCCAGTGACACCTACGGTAACTTGAGTAAACATAGGAAAAAAGAATAGTATGCGATTATACTTGAAATAGTGAAACCACTGTAAGGCATTTAAGTACTTCAAAAAGATATAATGTACTAACGACGACGTTTTACTAACTCCAGCGTGTTCTCTGTGTATTTTTATATACGATTAACATATACATAAAACACTCACGCCTATCACACAATGGGGTAGGCAGAGACTACAAGGTTCCATTTGGTACGATCCTGACACACCTTTTTTACATCCATATATGTACGCGTACGTGCTCCTCCGTTAAGGGTACTTGTAATCTGGCCCATTTTCAATATATCGCCAATTTGGTCGATAAACATTCGTCTAGGGCGTCCCTTCTCGTACTCTGCCCCAGAAACAAAAAAGTGTTTGATCTTCAAACGGCCAAACAGATGTTCTTGAATCATTATGAATAAATGAAGAGAAAGTGAATAAAAATAGAGAAGAAGAAGATAAAGAAAATAGAAGTAACAAGATAAAACAGTTCCATCCCAAGAATTGTTTCCTCTTGTGTTTGTGTGTTTACCAATAAAAAGAGCCCCTTTGTCGTATCTCCTCAATTTCAGGACACTGCCCTTGTAGCCTCAGCCAGTATCGGAATCCTCGGCGTCGACATATCGAATGACGTGCAGTTTCGTGGTCACTTGGAGGAGAACGTTTAATTGGACTCTAAAAAGCTTGGCGTGCTCAGCGAAGCGGAACTTGCAACTTTAGAAGGCGCAAGTTCGGCCTCACATGGAATACTGTTTTCAACTCAGGGCCGAGGCGCCTTAGTGCCAGCTCCTCTTGACCGCATTCAGTGCAGAGCGGCTCGAGTCGTTGCCGATCAAGTTCTCTTTGATTGGCTCGACTAATGGGCGCTGCGAAGAGATGTTGCATTTTTTGCATTTTGTATTCCTTGTACAACGATGAGTGCTCTGAGGAATTGTTCGGATTAATTCCAGACACCAAATTTCACCAACGCAAATCGCGGAAAAACTCAAGTTACCATCTACATCATCTGGATGCTTAGTAATTCACTACTGTGTGATTAACAAAGAGTTTTCTTCCTTACACGACTACTTTGTGGAATCGTTTACCATCGGTGATTTATCCGGACCGATACGACTTAGGGACCTTTAAGAAACGACGTTTTTCTTTTAAAAGGCCGGCAACGCACCTGCAATTCCCTTGGTGTTGCAGTTGTTAATGGTCGGCGATTGATAATTACCATCAGGTGAGCTGCATGCTTGTTTGATCCCCTCCCCATATATAAAAGGCTGATCAATATTTAAGTCAATGTTTTAGGTTGTGGAAATACAAGCTGCAACACGTGTGAAGTCCTTAACTCCAGAGCAAAGACGTTGCAGATATCCTGACGAATGGCTGAGTAATTCTATCAAGGTAACCAGCTGAATTTGTTAGAAATCTTCACATTCATTCATTCATTCATTCAATATCTACTAACCCATATCATCCCCTGAGTGTCGTTAAGGGCGATAGAGGGAAATCGAACTAGGAGATAGGCATCGTCCTGATAATAACGCAAAATAGTACAAATGGTAAAATTTATAATGTTGTATAACCTACTTCAATATTAATAAAATGAGAACATCATCAATTTAGTCGAAGTCAATCAAATACGGATTATTAAGTATTGTTACGAGCTTAGGGTTCGTGACAATAAAAACTTACACTTACCAAAATTAACACTTTAATTACCGAATACTAATTAAAAATTAAAAGACACTAATAATTAATCACGTTGATTCATTTTATTTCGCTTCGAAGCTTCGCTTGTATTGCCAAATTCAATACTGCCCCGGTGGCGGGCTTCAACGCCTTTATATACGCCTTTTTCACCGATACATCCAGAATATTCCAGCAAATACCAGGAACCCCGACCGACCAGGAGCAGAACTTTCCAGAAAGCTTAGTTCTTCTATTCGATACTAGATGGCGCTGTTGGATGAGTTATTGAACGAGATTGACACTTCTATTTCTGATACTAGATACCAGATGGCGCTAGTGCCATCAACTGTGGCGCGCAACACTAATGTTAATCGCACACTGTTCATCGCATATTGACTTCCGATTGAAGAAGTGGAATGACCAAGATTAACCTAAAATGTTCTACATTATACAACTTTAATTACATTTCAAATCTTAAAGTTACTGTTGCAATGTGAACAAGTACTTTAATACTGACTCAAATACAATGAAGTAAAAAGTCTCTCCTTAACCAGCACAATATAGCTGGTTTTCGCCCATTCACAATTCGACTCATAACCAAGTCAAAGGAATGTTTAAATGGTTAATTAATAATGCCTATATAAATGTGCGACACTACTGTAAACTTAGATTTACTACTGAATCAATTATCTAAACATTCTTTAATTAGTCGTATTTTATCTAAAATCCTTGTTTCACGGAATTTGTTTATATAAATCGCGTCGTTCACACGACGGATTTTTGAGTTGTTTTTACACACAGCGAATTACTATGCTAATACTTTACTGTCGAAATAATAGTTTTCACAATATTGTTGTTGCACTTTTATATAATACTCCTCCTTTTGGATATAAAAGCATGTGCCGGCGATCGAAGAATTAATTAACAAAACCCAATAACTGATTTTGGCCCGACCTGGTATAAGAACCTGGAACGAGATGCCTACTAGTTGCGCTTATGACTAATAAACTAATGAGGCAGTCAAAAGAGTTATCACATAGTATCTGCTGGCTGCAGATGCATGTAGCAAGTGGTTACGTACCATGAGTGAGGCTTGCTTGTCACTATTGTTATATATAATTAACTGTACTTTATTTCAGAACGAATGTACAACATCCTGCCGGCTCACAAGCGAGCGGCAGCTGCCAACTACATTGTCCCTCACCAGCAACCCTTCGAAGTATTGTACCGATTGAATTGTGACAACCTGTGTGCGGACTTCCAGGAGGACTTATCGTTTAGGTTTTCCTATGGAATCACTGCACTCATTCAACGCTTCCAGGGGAAGAATACGAACAAAATTGCACTAAAGAACCCACCACAGTATACATCGGTTAGTATTTTTTAGTATAAAAGTAAATATTTTAGCCTATATATGTCTCAATGGGAGGGTTAGTTTTTGCCATATTTGTACGGAGATCGGTGTCGCCGGGAGCACACATGCAAGCAATTACGTCGTATTATTACTACTACAATTATATTTACAGCGAGTGTTAACCATCTGAGCTACCACGGCTCCCAAATGAGGGAGGCCTGTGCTCAGCAGTGGGACGTATATAGGCTGTAACTTTAACTTTAATTACTACTACAAATCCGATTCGCTGTGTTGACGGACTGAGCGAAATTACACATATAAGTCTTTTGGTTAATGTACATGATCAAAACTAAAAAATAAATCCTTTAAATTTGAATACATATTTATTTGTAAATGGTGTGCAAACAAATCAAGAGCTGGTGGAGACCTTGTTATCTGGTAATGAGGGATTTTATCTTGGATTTCAGGGGTGACAATGCATTTGCATTACCAATATGGTACATTGTTACAAAATTCTTAATCGACAACAGATATATGCTAGCTCGTATGTCATTATAATCTTATTAAAGTAAATTATGCACAAATACTCAAACGCAGCTCGATTTTAAGATGCTGCTAAGTCTCATGCTGTGTGTCTCTTGTAAAGTCAAAAGCGACTGTGACGCCTGACCGGGCTTATAATAAATATGTGTGTGTTCAGATTCCGGCGACGATCGGCCCCCCATCGGTGGGCGCGGAGGTGGTGCGGCACAACGGCGGCAGCGTGGGCGCCGCGGGCGCCGTGGGCCCGCTCAGCGCCGAGGAGTGGGGGCTGGTGTCCCGCTTTGCATTAGGCGCGCTCACGTCGCAGGGCACCATGGGAGGCCTGTTGCTCTCTGGATTGGTACATATAAATTTGCACTATAAAGATAATAAAAATAGTGTGTAAAAGAAAATATAGCTAATTTCTCTCTTAATGCTAAGCTTTTATGGATTTTGAAAAATAAAAAATGCTTTCCGATAGTAGTGTTGATAAACAGTTTTATAATCAATTCTTTAAATATTATAAAAATTATTTGAGATTATAATATAAAACATGTAACAAAAACCCTGTGATTCTTATTAAGTAAGTTATCAGAATCAGTATTTAAATGTATATAAATAACTTTATGCCTAGTTTACATGACACACAAACAAGCAAAAATAGACTGTATTTAATTATTTTACATTTGTTACACACCATGTAACTATAAATGCCGCACAATAGCTGCGGTTAGAAGTTCGGTTTAAAGATCTTTATTTACTCATTAAGACTAATGTCACTTACATGAGTACATTCATACAATTTAAAATGA
>DWHP01000394.1:0-20392 GCA_018247895.1 Parnassius honrathi
CTTATAGGCTGTAATATTAATCTTTAACAAAATCATTACTAGACTTTTACTTTAATAAAATATAATGCCAATACGCTACAGAAGCGTGCCGTATACGTATCTTAGAAATAAGAAAATCCCTAAAAACCTTATATTTATTGATTCCCTATTTTTATGCAAAATACAAGAGTTTTAACAATACATATAACAAAAATAATAAAATTTCAATTGAAGTAAATATTTATTTAATTTTTATTTATTAATTTTTTTTGTGATTATGTATCTTAAACATTTTTTTCTTTAAAATAAAAATAGCACTGGGTTTAAAAATGTCTAACAGCAACTATCGATTGTAAGCCGGAGCGTCCTGGATGCGACGGCGCTCTGACGACAACGTGACGGCAACACGGATCCCACCGTACGTGAATCGCCGAATGACCGGTCCATGGCCGAGGTCGCGCTGAATATGCAGCAACAAACGCATAAATATTAATAGGAAGCTTCTTAAAAAACTCCCAGGGGACAATCACAGCGATAATGAAATGTAGATGACTACTGCGGGGCGGTTGACCTGCCTGTCCTGCGATCGCGGCGTGCATCAAGGGTCCACCGTTTGAATACGTGACGTATCCTAAGGTTATTTTGGGATGGGGTACACTTTTAAAGATGGAAAAAAAATTAAGCGGATAGGTAGGACCTAGCCATAATATTGTTTCAAATTATATTTAAATCAAATTTGAATGAGCAAATTTACATACAATGGAGACGTCTCATAACAAGTTATATAGGATCTAACCTCATTACTCGTGTTCAATTGGGATACAATATTAAATACCTACTTATTATATGATAAAATTCTGCTTCTATTTTAATAAAAAAAATATGCATGTAAAAGTATTTATGAGTTTCCAAAGTATTATCATATATAATTTAGTGAAACTTTTTTATGAATTTTATCGTGTTTAGCTGACTTTTATAATCCTACTAAGGGTGTGCTTGTTTATTTTTATTTCTGAGTAGAACCCATAAAATTTTAAAAAGTCATTTGTCAGAGCCGATAATCGAATCTACCTGAATTAAAAAAAATAGCCTGAACTTTGTGGTGCCAATTAATAAAGCCAGTAATATAGATCAAATATCGCCGATAAACATTGTGTTGTATATTAAAGTAAGACCACGAAATCCCACGTTATTTTGTAAAAATATCCAAATTAAAAAGTGAGAATCATTAATGTAACTCTGATTATCCTTAGAGTCCGTAGGTTTTCGACCGTGTTTGAACTAAATATTTTTTTTCGGTTTTTATCGTTTTCGGACATAATTTCGGCGAGCGCAGAAAACAAAAATACGAACATGTTTTTTATAATAATTATTTAGTGATGCGGCTCAAATTTAAACAGAAAGGCAAAGTAATTCATTAGAAAAAAGTTAACGATTTGCATTTACAAAAAATTTTCTATAACAAATTTTCCATAAGCTACTAAAATCGCATAGAACGATTTAACTTTATTGCATGAAGGTATAAGGAAATATTACATTAAGATACATATTAAATTCTTTTTGTAGATAGAAGGGTTAGCTATGGGGTCCCCTCTAAGTCCCCTTATGGCGGACATTTTCATGGATAATTTCGAAAAACAACATCAATCAAAATATCTACACTTGGATCGACATGTAGACGACGTAATTATTTGCTAGATTGGTACAAGGAGGCAACAGGATGTTTTTCTTAATAAAATAAAAATGATCTACGACAAAATTAATTACATACATACATACCTAAACACTGACGCCTGTCTCCCAGAGGGGTAGGCAGAGACTACAGACTTCCATGTGGCACGATCCTGACACATCTCTTTCTCCTCTTCCACATCCATATACCTACGCGTAAGAGTACATTCTCGTCGGTCGATGGTACTCAAAATTAAATTTAAACTTGAACTGTAACAAGATTGTTCCCTTATTTTCCTCAATTTAACAATAACAAGAAAAGAGTTGTTACATAAATTCCAAATTTATCGAAAGCTAACTCTAAGCTAAGTTTTAATTAGTCGGTAGCTCGGTAGGCATGTAATACGTAATAGCATGTAATATATAATAATAATGTACGGTAATTCCCGCGTCATCGTGTCATACTACGAGGCAACATAAATTAGCCGATTTTTATTGTTATATAAATCGTTGGTTTACTGTGCCATTAAATCGAGAAAATTATTTAAAAGAGTTTAATGTAGTTTATCGGATTGCGGTCTGTAACGGTTATTAAAAAATAGACAATGAAATTAAAAATAATTAAAAGCATGTCGTTTGCAATTCTCTGTATGCGGTTCAACCCCAAAGTCCCCAAAGTCGACGAAGACTTTGGGGTTGCTGCTCACATATGTGAGCAGTTTCTTTTCTACTTGGGTTTCATATCTGATAAAATAGCCAATAGTCTTCGATAGAACGACATTTACGCGGCGTTCAAAACAAACAATTCTCTTTGTAATATCTGTAATAATAAGGATAAGTTAGATATTCATCAAAAGTCTGGTGTGTGCATACTTGTTTGCGACGACTGCCACGCAGTTTACGTGGCTTAGACTGATCTCAACATCGAAATACGTATAGGAATTATAATCCCTATAAATCACATTTTGCTAAACATCTCTTGGCCACTGGATACAACCAAGCCTTAAAGTCGTATATGCTTGGAATAAAGGGCTACGACTGTGTTAACAGTTTGAGATATTTAAAAAAAAATTGTAATACGATGCACTGCTGAATGTACAAACAAATGTTTGTAACTCGCCTCTCTTAAACATCTTTCAGTCTACTCCTTAATAACATATAACCTCGCAACGTGGTCGTTGGTCACGATCACGGTGGTCAGCGATTGGAGGGTAGGTGGACGTTTCGAAGTGGTCTGTCGTTAATTTTACAGCAAATGGCTGCATACGTCGGGTGTTAATTGGTCGCAGGACGTAGTCGCTCGCTACTTATGTGAGAAGCGGTTGCATAAATAGCAGCTTTATCCGCCCGTCGTTCGCTTAGCAGTCATACACCGCAGAGCTACTTCACCTGAGATGTAGTGGCAAAAGACGTGTCTTATTGGGAATCAATAAAAAACTACCCCAGGAGGGTACCAGCACCCCCGGTGACGAAGAATCCCTCGTTGAACATCCACGAGCATATTATCCTACTTTTCCTGAGCGTGGGTGCTCAGGCTGCCACGCGTATTTTGGGGGAGGGGGGGCCCAATTCCGTTCGCGACTAAAACTGCTCGGGGCAAGCGGAGCAACAACACCAAGGCGACCCCTGCCACGCTTTCCGTGAATTTTTGCAACACATCAGGGGACTTCGTTCCAACCTTAACGCTATTCACTACCATCTGGAGACGGTGAAGCTGGCCTTGCTCTTTTTAACAAAGACTCAGGTGTCCTCTCCAGCGGATAATTCATATCCCTACTATCCAGGGATATATTCTTTTGTGCCCCGGGCTGAAGTTTGCGTATAAGTCAGAGAGAACATCTGTTTTCGACGCCTCGGCAGTCTTGAAGTTACGGACCTGTCCATCCTATGGCTATGCGTAGACAGCGGAGACCATCCCCGCGACTACGGGTGCCTATATAGATCCCACAGTGGTAATGCCGAACCAGACCGACTTATCGACCACGTCCAAATGGCTACAGATTCCGTGCTACAGCAGATCTCATCAGCAGAGATCATGATCCTTGGCGATTTTAACGCCCACCATGCCGAATGGCTTGGTTCACCATAAACCGATCGTGCGGGAAGATCTGTTTTTTCCTCGGCGTCGACATATCGAGTGATGTGCAGATTCGTGGTCACTTGGAAGAGAAGGCTAAATTGGCCTCTAAAAAGCTTGGCGTCCTCTGCACACACACCGCCAGTATGAAATACTGTCCCGCTCTGTAGGAGTTTTCCTCCGCGTACGACCTCACTGTGGAATAGTTTACCACCGGCGATTTTTCCGGACCGATACGATCTGGGGACCTTCAAAAAAAGAGCTTACTCCTTTCCAAAGGGCCGGCAACGCACCTGCAATTCCTCTGGTGTCGCGAATGTTCATAGGCGGCATTAGTCACTTAACATCAGGTGAACCGTATGCTCGTTTGCCCCTTCTTCTATAAATAAAATCTGTTTATGACTTTGCCTTGGCACAATTGGTTACTTCGTCACCGCGGATCCCAGATGTGGAAGATCATACACCTTTCCTGTTGGACTATCTGCATAATCATCACCATAATACGGACGGATATCAGGTTTCCGTCGACGTCCCTCTAGACTCGTCGAATCATTGTTTTGTCCGAAATGTGGTGCCACTAACATTAACGTCGAGGTTGCATTCCGCAGGCCGCCGCCGTGTTTGGCACTATAGGTCAGCTGATTGGGATAGGATGCGGTCTTTCTTTGCAACCTACCCTTGAGTGCAGGTTTGCTTCTCGCCCGACGACCCCAGCGTTGTTGCTAATTCTGTTGCTGATGTGGTATGGGTATGGAACTTTTAATTCCATCCTCTGTGGTGCGGAGGCAGATCCCAGCCATGGTTTGGTCACTCCTGTAAAATAGCAATATGCTATAAGCCGGAGTGCTATTGGGCTTAGGCTGACGCGTTAACGTCTCAGCATGTAAACGCCAGCGCTCTTAAAAAGAAGTACAATTCCTCCTCCAGGTCCTCCAAAAGAGTAATTGCCAAGGTAAGGTCTGAGCACATCGGCAGAATTGGCGAGAAACTAGTTCGCCTTCCTTCGGGAACCCGTGCATTTTGGTCTCTTGCCAAGGCTGTCCAAGGGAATTTCTGTCAGTCACCTCTTCCATGTCTGCATAGAGAGGACGACTCATTGGCCCATACTGCAAAGGAGAAAGCTGATCTATTAGGCTCTCTCTTTGTAGCCAACTTGACTCTCGATGACGGGTGGAGCACACTGCCGACCATTCCGCGGTGTGAGTGTTCTATGCCTGATGTGCGGTTTACACAGCGCTCAGTTCGCAAAGCGCTCCTTTCCCTGGACGTCAGCAAGTCGATTGGGCCTGATGGAGTCCCTCCCATTGTGCTGAAGACGTGTGCTCCGGAGTTGGCACCGGTTGTAACGCGTCTTTTCCAGCACTCGTACTCTCAGGGCGGAGTCCCGAATTCATGGAAGGCAGCTTTGGTCCACCAGATCCCGTTGTCCTGTAGGCGACCGCTTAGACCCGGCCAACTACAGACTTATCGCCATCAACTCCTTGTTCTCCAAAATAATGAAGTTCATTATAAACTGGCAGCTCATGAGGTACCTTGAGGATCACCAGCTGATTAGTGACCGCCAATACGCCTTTCGTCGCGGTCGAACGGCGGGTGATCTTCTGGTCTACCTGACTCATAGATGGGCTGAGGCAGTAGAGTCCAAGGCTTTTAGCTTGGACATAGCGAAGGCCTTCGATCGGGTCTGGCACAAAGAGCTTTTTTCGAAGCTCCCTTCCTATGGGCTTCCTGAGAAATTATGCAATTGGATCACCAGTTTCCTTGCCGATCATAGCATCAAGAACGTAGTAGACGGTGCATGTTCTGATTACAAGCCTATAAACGCTGGTGTTCCACAAGGCTGCGTGCTATCACAAACGCTGTTTCTTCCACGTATTAATGATATGTTGCAAACTATTCACATTCATTGCTATGCAGACGACAGCACTGGTGATGCCTTATACACCGGCCGTGCCAATATATCTCGGGAAAACGTCGCCACGTAACGGGACAAACTTATATCTAAAGTCAAGTCTTTTTTGAACAAAGTCTGGGATTGGGGGCGACTAAATCTAGTCCAGTTCAATCCCCAGAAGACACAAGTTTGCGCGTGTACCGCTAAAAAGAACCCCTTTATCGTATCTTCTCAGTTTCAAGGCAATCCCCTTCCTGCCACAGCTATAATAATTAGCTATAATTATTCCTTACTTACCTATAATTAGTCTTCCTCGTACAACTTCTCTTTGGAATTGTTTAATACCGGCGTATATCCGGACTGATACGATTTAGGGTCCCTCAAGAAAGGAGCTTACTCCTTATTAAAAGGGAGGCAACGCCCCTGCAATTCCCCTGGTGTTGCAGTTGTTCATGGGCGGCGGTTGTCACATACCATCAGGTGAACCGCATGCTCGTTAGCCCCCTCTTCTATAAAAAAATATAATCGTAAGCAAATAAATTTTTAAAATCTTTAACATAATGGGTTCCCGCAAAGTAACGCCAAATTCCATTAATTATACACCGATTAGTTTACCAGACACTTACTGAAAAAAATGTATATGTTTCATTTTTGATGTTTTGCTACATAATATGTTGAATGAATCTAGTAACAAAAGTGACGTGTGGACGATTTGTCATTCGTCTACGCCACACGATTATCATTACCTAGATTGACCGTGACAATCGACGCCCACTACAACTACTAGGTATTACTAAATTTGTAAATGACCCATACAGTTATAAAACTCGTCCAGAATGAATGAATGCAATAATAAGAGTGTTGCGTTGGATGGTATCCGTAAAGACATTTTGGCCACCAGTTATCTCAGCAGTAGCTTAATTTAATCCAAGGCTTCACAGAGCTTGCCGTACAGATCATTCGGCAGGGTGTGCTTTGACGTTACTTTCTGTCGCTGGGAAATTTACGCCTGGCTAAGATGGATATACCGGTATCTATCGAAGGCCAGATCTCTTTGGCACATCTTATGACATCGCCAGGACGAAATGAGGTGATGAATTCTACAGCACCGCCATCACACGACACTATATATTTTAATTATAAGTGTCCTTAATTAGCGCCCTAAGGTCTTTTAAATTAATAGTTATGTTACTCTTTTTCTATATTATAAAATAAAATGACATGTCGGCAAGTCTACCGAGCACGCACTGTCGTCGTGTCATCGGACGCGTATCAATTCATATTCAAACTGATTGCTTGTCATATCCAATTATGATTTAACCTATGTTTAACCTCAATCACTTAACAATCACTCATTTTAGCATGGCACGTTCTCATGGCCAGTTACCAGGTCATATTTATTTTGTCGTGTGTCGTTACAGAATCAGTTATTGGGCTTTGCTGTCAAGAAACTTTCAAAAGTAACCGAACCGGATAACGGAGTTGGAAAGTTGGCTTGGCTTTAGTTACCAAAGAGTGTAAGTAAGCACGTAAAGCCGTGGGTCCTGCGTATGATCCCTCTGGTTGTGTCGAATTGCTGTTTCATCGGACCATGAAAGTGAAGAAATAAGCAATGCATTTGTGTTTCCGCACTCGCTCGTCCACTGTTATAATCCTGTACTGAGCAAATGACTAACTTTCTTTCAGATTGGCCCCTCTGACTGAAATTCGGTCTGGAGGATATTATCATTAGTAGTGAGTTTTCAGATTTTCGTAGACGATACCTTTGGATGACAGAAATTTTCAAGATTTCCCAAGAAATATTTTTTTTAAATTAACGCATAATCTTAATATATATAAATTACGTGTGTTACTTAACTGATTTTGAACAAATTTGCACATTGTGTGCAGTTTGGTTAAACTTGAGAGATAGGCTAGTTTTTTTGCCCACGCCCACGATTTTTTTTTTGCAAATTTAAAGATTTTTAATAGGACATGACAAAGGGTCGTCGAAAAGGTCAGAACAGTCTGCCTGTAAAATGTATTTTAATTTTACTAAACGGTTATTTTAAAGATAGAGTGAAAAATACGATATGATATGCATTTTCCGAAAGGAAATACATCCTAGATAAGGCAATAATGAATTTGGTGCTGGAGCCCAGTGAGTTACCTATTAGAACATGAGCCTTTGTAACTCTCTTTGGTGACCAGGTTAGGACCAGCCTGAATGGAGAATCGCGAGCGCATCTTCTTGTTACAAGTAAAAAATTTAACCGGATTAACCACCTTATTTTTCATAGACCTAAACAATCTACATAAGCAGTATGACACATATGGTTGAGCTCAATAAATCGTCAACTTAGTATGAAAATCTGAGGGTGATACTTTCGTTAATAAAACGTCCTGTAACAAACGGCGTAAACGGTTGTATAAAGATATCATTGCGCTTAAAAAACATTTTCAGTTTTATGCAATAACAGACTGACATCATCACAATTGTGATCAATATAAAAATATTTTACTATGAATTACATTGTTGAATACAAAATATTCCTCCAGATCATCTGTTAATGAAATATAAGGTCACAAAAAGGAAACAGGAAAAATATCTTAAGTTGATCATCAGTTTCGTTCAATTATTGGTATATTTGATAAATTGAATACTATTAGGTTCAATAATTGGATATATTATTAGGTTTGGTTGTTCATATAATTCGTTCGTTTTTTAATTTACATAATATAGTATTGCAATGCAACTGTATAAAATTAATTAATTTATAAGTATTTCAATGTTTTAAAAACATGAAAGCAGAATTCAAGAGAGGTCAAGATTAGCTAAACTTTTTCCTTATATCTGTCAACTACGTCAATATCTTTTTCGTTTTTCCCTATAAAATTTCGGTCCAGATTTTAATCGATGAGTGATTCGCGAAATTGACTGATATAAACAAATGGACGCAAACGAAGTCGGCTCATCAGGGGTCAATGATGCATCTTCTGAATTATACATCGCCTAAGCATAGTGCGTTTACCCCGAACGTCTGCATTCTTAACGTGATCTCGGACGACTGATCGTTGCCCTTTGCCCTACACTGGGTTCAGGCAGGGCAACGTGTGGGAGGTGACAACGGCGTGGCATACTATTTCGTAAACTATTGTCATAACTGTTGTATTAGTCAGGGATTACATCAAATTGGAACCAATCTATGCAAGTAACATGGCATTTTACTAAACCATCTTTACTTAGTTTAGAGAATAAACAAAGAAAAGTTCTTATGGGATAGGATTAAAAGAATATGGAGAACAAAGGAAAGCTTTGTATTTATTACACACGCAGTTAGCAGCTGCGGGTAAAATTTTTTTGAAACATTTAATATTATTTTCGGAAAGTTTAAAGGACATGTATAGGCTGTAACAGTAAAATTACAGCCTATGCACGTCCTTCGGATGTGTACAGGCCTCCTCTTATGTCGTAGAGGGTTATGGAGCCGCCAGTCCGAGCCCTGCTCCAATACGTGTTGACTGACTACACATGTTTTAGAAATATTTTATTTCTCACACATGCAGTGAATAGAAAGTTTTTATGCAGTAAATAGAATGGACAGGGTTGCTTCGTTGCAGGATAAGCTGGCTGGCTGGCTTACGTTGAGCACTGGGCTAAAACAGGCATTAGATTTACTTACGAGTAAATTCTTTATTTACTAGAATTCTTGTGCTTGTGCCAAAATCAACTATGCAAACACGGACTGGTTTGGCATATATAAATGTGTCGGACAGGGGGGCTTACCCCTGGCTGTTCGATTTGTTTAATATTACCAGTTGTTTCAAATTTAAAAACTTGAAGTAACTTGGCTGAGATAACATTCTTAACTCACATTGTTAAGAAACCTATCTCATCCAAGTTAGCCGTCAAATGCCTCTTGTACGCTAAGAATCATATCATATTTACGTCGTCGGTAGGCGAGTAATAAATGATGGTTACATTAATGAAGATAGCATTAAAAGAAAGGCGAAGAAAGTGAACGTAAATAAGATGAAAGTGATAGTGATTGAAAGAATGAGAGGGGCGTTGGTTCAGCAAGTAGATAAGCTTGTGTATTTAGGATGTGTGTCTAACGGAGATAGTAGACATGACGTAGAGTAAATGCAGAACACAGAGTGAATGGGGATGTTAACTTTATTATAAGTCATAATATGTCAAATAAGTCACGTATGGCAATGCACAAAGCTGGGACAGTCCCTACCTTAATTTATGGTAGTAAATGTTAGACGCGGCAAAATAACCATGAGATTGAAATGAATGCTATAAAATGAGATTTTAGATAGAGTAAAGATCAATATTCTTGTAGAACATTGTGATAATTTTTGATTTAATTTAATTGTATTAACGTATCACTAGCCACCACGTCAGAGTAAGCGCAAAAAGCAATTCGGGAGCGCTTTTTTTTCCGACTTGCTTAATGTTCCATACTATTTCTTATGAATCTGGCTATTCTATACAAAAATAATTTTACAAATCGGACTGGTAGTTCCGGAGATTAGCGTGTTTAGACGAACAAAAAAACTAAACATTTCTTTTAAAATTTTATAGTGGCGTACCCTTCCTGTTTCGCTTTATTACATTAGTAGGTATAGATTTTATCTCATTCTCTCTTAGGCCTACAAAAAAAAACAAAAATTTTTCCGCAATAATTACTTGTATTGATTTTACTCGTATGATATGTGATATGATATGACTTCACAAGCAGATTTTTGCACGATGTTTTGGCTTTTGTGTTTGTGTTGATGTTTTGGAATTGCTGAATTGCAATTAACAATTTTACTGTAGCCGGTGGGGATCGAACTAAGGGTGCTCGGGTTCTATGGATATAACGTCGAATGAATAGAGAAATCGGCAACCGCCGAAAAATTGGCCAACTTCAATTCTTAAGACAAACAGACATATGCAGGTGGAGCCAAAGCTGCGCGATGGAAATGCTGCTGCCTATCAAATGGAAAATAAACTCTAACATACTCTATTCCAAACCTTCCACAATCTGGTTTGAAGAAATGATATTCGAATTTATAATCATTATTCAGTAAAAATTTAAAGTTACCCAATATTTTTGAACGCAAAAAAACTTCAGGGCTAAGAACTCACGAAGCGATATTTACCCCCACCCACAGCGGTAGTGGCACTTTTATTTAATATAAAAACTTTTTGTTCCGCAAGCCGCAGTTTTGTGTGGTTTAGCAGTTTTGTGTAGATTGCAGGCCTTATCCCACCACAGATGCGATAAGACCCGCAAACTTAGGGGCAGATGTTCGCAAGTCAGGCGGACGCAAGGCGGTCCTTAGGTCGCCATGGGACCACAACCTTCGCGGTTTACGAATTCAGAGCGCTCAGGCGACCGCGGCCTGCACGGTTCTATTCGTAATAGTTGGCGCTGACGCAACGAGAGCCGCAAACAACCGCACGCGCCACACAAAGGGCTATCTTTCGCTATTAATCTCGTCGTAAAGTCTACCCTACACCCACACTTCTTTATGTCTCTATACACACCTTTAATGCATGTTTATTAGCAGATTGATGCATTTTGGCATTTTTCCTCTTTTTTTCCTCCTTGGTACGGAAAAAAATAATTTTAGCTTTTATTTATTTAAAAACTGGTGAAAATACTCTTATCTAAAATAATAAAACATCCATGTTTTATTTTTCAAAAGTTTGCCATCGAAGCTTTAAAACATGAGTTTAAGTTTGTATGAAAAAAATGTATTTAGATGCATAGTTCAAACCGCTGTACGTAGTAACAATAGCTTCCTTTTATGCAGGCATCCAATAAGAATTTTGAAAAATTCAAAGAAGGTGGAATAAGGCGTTACAGTTTGTAATATAATTTTTATTTTACGGTGTGATTTCATATTTTTATAAAGAAAAATAATAAATTGAATTTTGTACCTTGTAAATTCATATAAATACTTTTTGAATACAATGATTTTCAAACAAACTTTGCACCCACGTTTGAGGATAAATATTGCCTTAGGGGTAAATTTTTGGAAAAATTAAAATGAATACTTGGATTAAAATAACGAAATACATTTCTAAATTTATCGCAAATTCACCTAAAATTGTCAAAAAAGTAAGTTTGAGCAACAAAACGAAATTTGCGTGGAAAATAGTTTTTTAACGTGCAAGATGATAGTCAAGAAATGAAATTAGGATAATTACGGAAGGAACATATATAACTTTACAAAATTAATATTAAAGTACAATATAACATTTTGAATTTTACCCTTTAAAAGTAAGATTTATAAACAGTGGGATTCGGGTTGACCACTTTTATAGGGATGAAAACACGTAATTTTTTTAAGTAAAATAAATTAAAACTTCTAGATGTAGATAAAAAACCAACACAGATTTAGATTAATAACTGTGATGGGACTAAGAATTTCACGTAATGAGCTTTGAATAGGTTTTTTAAGGAAAAAGGGGATTAAGCACAGCGAAATATGTGCATTCAATTCTTGTTTAGAATTTTTTTTTGTGTGCAATGATTCAAATTTGACCCGCAAACCTACTAAATATTATATTTAAAACTTTATAGTGGCGTACCCTTCCTCTCCTCACACCGCCTACTATTTCATAGTACGAGATGAGGAAAACGTTGCATTAATTTTTAAAGCAATTAATATGAAATCATCAAAAATCTGATCACCAAACCCTCCCCCAAACATAATTACCTGACACACTTGAATTTTGTCACGTACGCTTCAAATCACGTAAATGTGTACCACTATCATTCAATACTCTTAATGAGTGCATCAATCATGAGAATCACACTGGCCCTGATATCATTCTGCAATGACTATAATATAATTGTCTTTATAACAGCAACCAATTTAATCGCTTTTTAATTTGTCTATGACGTTTTTGTAGCGCGAAGGGCGTTATGCAATATATATTATGTTTTTTTTAGAATTGGGATACTGAGCCATATTCTTTACCCGCATAACTTCAGAAATTGCATGCAAAACATAAAAAGTGACTTTTTTTATAGGATAAGGGTGACAAACGAGCACACCGTCCACCTAAGTGGTTGCTGTGGCCCATTTACATCTACATCTATCTTCGTTTGCGAATCAAAATGGAGACGCGTTGTCAGCCGTGAGGACTAAGATGGAATGCTACTTTTCAAATAAATTGGGGCTCCGGTTCTCTACACTCACCATACGAAACAAAGCAGCATTAAGCTGTTACTTCACGCTGGTATTCTGTGAGAGCGTGTTCCTTCCCCGGTCGAGCCGACCCATTCGTGCAACAACTATACAATTAATATAGCTGCAGCATGACTCACTCTACCACGTTTAGACTGTTTATAATATACGAGAAAAGAATAAAATACAATATTTTTTTATTCAATATAGATAACATATTGTTCTCCGAATTCTTATAGAAAGTCATTTTTTACTTTACCACTGTTTTGAAAAAACCTCTGTCCTGGGAAGAACCAGAAAGAAACCCAGCGGTACTTTTTAAAAAAATAATGTTTTTCCGATGTCAATGTTCACAAAATATTTACAAATTTTATTTTAGAAACAGCTTGGAAGCGATCACCTCATTCCTATGGATTATTATCAACCATTTATTCATTTATATTATAATAACCCTTTTTATATAGTTTTTGTTTAATTAAATATTTATACTTAGAAATAGAGAAATTTATCAGAGACAGTTTAAAAGTGGCACCAGTCACGAAAAAGTTAAGAAGTGGTGGTAGGCTGGCGTAGTATTAGGCGGAGGTAGAAATCATATAACAGGTAGAATGTTGGATATGAATGTGGATGTATATGGGAGGACAGGGAGGCCTAATAAAAATGAATGGATGGACAGTTATAGACGATATGCGTAAGAAAGGAGGGAGTGAGGAGATGACGGCTTTTAAAAGAGAATGGAAAAGGAACACATAGTATGCCGACCACAAATGAATTGAGATAAGGGCAGAAACAAGATGAAGAAAATATTAATTTAATTTTTCTAAAACTAAAATTATGGCCAAATATTACGTATTTACTTTAGTAACAAAACTGCTGGTACTGTATACCAGCTAAAACATTGCGCAGAATCAATGCGAAAAAGATAATTTTTAAGCCTCTAATGGAAATTTTGAGAAAGTACATTGTCTATAATCAATTTTATAATTAACTTAAAGCAATTAATGACAAAAACAAATATATAAAACGTCGTAGAAAAGGCGACGTCAATATGAATACTATGTACTCGAAATATCACCCAACTGTCTGACAGAAAACTTCCGGAGGAAATTGAATGAGTATAGCTTATATAAAACCCACGAATGTGATTAAGAAAAGGCACGTGCCACACAAATGCCTTGAAGCCTACGTGACTATTAACATGCAACACTAATAGAATAACTAATGGATATTTATAAAGAAATAAACATAATTGGCCTAATAATTTAATGGAATAATTAGCATTAATTTGACGGAACCTTGCAGGTAAGGGCTTTAAGAATTTTAATGAATAAATTAATACTCATACATTAACATAAACTACTCACTCATAATATCCTAGTACATAAGTAGTGTTATCCCACTGACATAGAATCACACACGGAACAGAGTACCACAGAATACCACAGTACACACAGAATACCAGCGTAAAATAGCAGCTTAATGTTGCTGTGTAACCCTTATTACTGGAAACGAGGCATTCCATCTTAGTCCTCAGGGGGTGACAACACATCTGCATTGTGATTCGTAATTTAGGATTGATGTAGATGTCTATGGGCCAAAGCATCCACTTACCATCAGGCGGATTGTGTGCTCGTTGGTCATCCCTAAACTGAAAAAAAATTGGTTGACCCTGTAGGCCAGCTCCGAAACTTTTCACTAATTTCAATATCAAAGCGCTCCAAATTTCACTTATTGTGACGTGTTTGAGCTCGAAGAGCTCTTGGGAAGAGATTTTGGGAAACTCTGTTTATTTATTTTTTCAAAATTTAATATTTTACGAACAAATCGACCGATTTTGATGTGATTTACGGTAATCAGCTTAATTTTTTTAAACAAAAAATTGATTTCACGGAACGTTTTCAAGCTATTTCGAAAAAGTACTTTTTCGAGATTTCGTTCATCAATGATATCTCTAAAATCAATCAACCGATTTTGATGCGGTTCACGGCAATCGACGTCGTGTGTTTGAGTGGAAGAGCTGATTAGATTAAAAATTGGAATCAAAACAAGGGTGTCCTAGTAATTCCAAGACAACTACTATGTGAAAATTAGAAATACTCGAACTTTCGAGGTTTCCTCAGAATCAACCGTAACTATTCGGTCTAAATTCACGAAAATCTAAGTTGAGCAAGGCTCTTCAAGATGCCAAAAACCGCTTTTCGATCGGCAGCTCCATTACAAAGTAACAACACACATACATACATACATACATACATATAGACATACGGACATCATTGCAAAAATAGCCAAAACAGTTTCCTAGGATCTCGAAACGTCGAGATCTAATGAGAACTCGATTTTCATACACAATAATATGCGGATGCGTTGTCATCCCTGAGTCCCGAGATGGAATGCCACGTTAATCGTTACCAGTAAAAGGTCTCCGGTTATCGGCACTCACTGTATGAAGCACAGCAGCATTTTGCGACATCTAAGCCACATGATTGTACCATCATGTTTTATAGGTATTTAATTTTTCTAGAACTTCATATAGTCGTCTCATCTAACAACTACAGGACCAGTGGAAGTGATTCTCTCATGCCAACACCACTTAATATACACAGGCTGTAAACCACTGCTGAACTTAAGGATTCTGGATTTTTTGTATGTGTAATAG
The DNA here is from genome assembly GCA_018247895.1 of Parnassius honrathi. Classification (NCBI taxonomy): domain Eukaryota; kingdom Metazoa; phylum Arthropoda; class Insecta; order Lepidoptera; family Papilionidae; genus Parnassius; species Parnassius honrathi. The sequence continues at coordinate 15,451 of DWHP01000394.1, forward strand.
TGTGTTAAGAGGTTAAGAGGGTATGAAATTTACAGCAAGCGTCTGCAGCCTCAGCTAACAATAAAAAAGGCGTATATCAGAGTATTCTCGATTAAGCATGCATATGACGCAAATTTGAAATAACTTCAGAACAAAGTTTTGCAGTCTTGCAGAAGATGGTAAGTTCCTTTTAACCGACTACGATAGAGGAGAAGGGAACCTTGAACTGATTTTTTGACTTAACAGATTTTTTGACTTAGCTGATTTTTTGACTTCCCGTGGATGTGACCACTGGGCAAATTTCAACAAGATCTAATGACAAAATTGTTTATTTTGTGATTAGATCATTCATCATCATTTTTACTTTATTACAGTAATTATTTTTTTTATATTACGCGAATACTACACATTGAATAAAATTAATTATACTGCTGTAAAGCACCCGAGAGCCGTGGCAGCTCAGATGGTTAACGCTCGCTGTAAATATAACAGAATGCGAGTAACTCGGGTTAGATCCCCGCCGGCACCAATGAAATTGTTAATTGCAATTTTAAGTCCAAGCTTACCAAGTGCTCGGCGGTGAAGGAAAACCTGCATGTCTGAGAAATAAGAAAAAATATTTCGAAGACATGTTAAATTCGCCAACACGCATTGAGGCAGCGCGGTGGACACTTCCTTGCCCTAAGCTCTCTCAGAAATGAGGGGAGGCCTGAGCCCAGCAGTGGGACGTATATAAGCTGTAACTTTACTTTTACTTTAAAGCACCCGAAACATGGGAATTCATAATAAGTAAATTAAACGTGATAAACTCCGTAAAATTAGTTTCCTTAAATTATTACAGTAAATTGAACTTTACACCTTAATTTTTTCGCGATTTTCAGCAAAACGGTAAGTTTTATCATAAAAATACCTCAAACAAAAGTTGTAGATCAGAAAATTATATACGAAAAATGTTTCGATACTTTTTTTCTACGAGCCACCGTTTCTGGGATATACAACTTTTCGAATCCTAATATATAGATTTACCGGACTATATAAAATATTTATATTATGTTCTATAATGTACACGATACACTATGGATATACATATATACTAAATTAGATAATGCTAAGGATTACAATAGGCGAACTTATGCGTAATAAATATATAGCAGAGCAACTGCTTGCGAACTTGTGATTGTGAGTGAGTGAAATGATTACCTATTAAATAAATTTGAAATGGAGGCGTTACGATGTAAATTGTAAATGATCCGAAAAATGTTTATTACGTAGTAGAGGTCCGCTGCAACAGCTGGATTCAAATGGATCCGCTCGATCATTCCCTCATAGAATAGCAGCGGTGGTGTCACATACTCAGTGATGACAACGCATCTGCATTTTGATTCTGAATCGAAAATAGACGTAGAGTCTACAAGCCACAACACCCTACCATTAAGCGGACTGTAAGCTCCTTTGTTACGTTTATTCTTTAAAAAAAGACGTAGGTAGGTATGCGGCGATGACGCATTTCCGATGATTTCAGCACGCAGTGCTGTTATACAGCCGCGAGAAAAAAAAATCAAAAAAATCGTTTATATAGATCGAAACTATATGTCATGGTGACGCATTTCCGATTATTTAGCACGCAATACTATCAATGTAGCCGCAGTGAAAAAAATATCACTTCAATCGAAACGAATTCGAAAAAGTTATATCGTATCGGTCGAAAACACATATTACAAATAAACCTTTAAATAAGCCAAACAGCCATTTCACAAGCGTTTTTATACAGCACTTACAACAAGCGTTGTCCTACAAGAGAAAATATGGAGACTGAAATATGAATAATGAGTTATTGTTATTTACATATTTTATTTAATAAACTTTACATTTCGGATAATATACGTAAGCAGAAGTTCAGTTACTTGCAGAAGATTCTCGACCTTCGTATATTAAATGCATCTCGGCGCCTGATGATAATGTATCATAGGACATGTAAAATATATCGTGAAATTTGCCTTCGAAAAATACGCAGTAATATAGTGATACAAAATTCAAAAAAATATATAATATATAAGCATAGTCCTGAGCCACCTACATTCATCGACTGTCTCACCAGGTCGTCACCCCAATCTAGAAAAAACTAAAAACTAATTGTAAAAAACTAGTTGTCGGTTCTTCGAGCTATATGGACGGCCCCTTGCCACTTCAGTTAACTTTTAATTATTATTAAAAGTTACAGTCTACATACGTCCCACTGCAGACCACAAGCCTCCCCTCATTTCTGAGACGGTTTAGGGCAAGGAAGTGTCCACCGTGCTGCCTCGATGCGTGTTGGCGAACTTAACATGTCTTCGAAATATTTTTTCTTATTCCTCAGACGTGCGGGTTTTCCTTCACCGCCGAGCACTTGGTAAGTTTGGACTTAAAATTGCAATTAACAATTTCATTAGCGCCGGCGGGGATCGAAGCCGGGTTTGCTCGCGTACTGTGATATTTACAGCAAGCGTTACCCATTTGACTACCACGGTGCAGGTTACCGCTCGCTGTAACTTATTATGAAAATGTGATGAGGTGAAGATTCAGCTTTATAAACAACAAGTTGGCCTAAGAATACCACTCTATAATTGTCTGTACTCTGTACACTTATATACGGAGAAAAACCTTCATAATTTTTGAAAATGTAAACTGTGATTTGACGGCTTTTTGACAGCCAAACCTGTTATCATGAAAGCAAAAAATTCTTGTATATGTTACCGGCAATGCATGTAGTTTAGTCATTGTATAGAATACCTACTAAGTCGTTCCTTGTACTACCGGGTTTGCTGAGGTAGTGTATTAAATATGTAATCTATCGTTTACTATTTAGAATACTATGAGGAGGTGGAGTATAAAAGTGAACAAATAAAATATATTTTGTTAACTGAAAATCAACTTTACTATGAATTACAGTCAAATTTGACTTAAAATTGTTTATAAAGGTAAACATAAAGGAATTACTGAAAACTTAATTAGGTTATGTTACCCCGATCGGGTTCCCGTCCTGTCGTTGCGGGGGCTTAGTAGCCGTGGCTTGGTGAACCCACGGTGAACAAGGAAGAGCCTACTTGGATGACCCGAATAATAGTAGGGCCGGCCCGTAGTGGCCGCTCCGAGTGAGCTCGCCTACCCCACTCCGGATGTGCGTTAGTGGACTGTGGTGATAGGAGTGTCCTCTCCCTCTTCCCGTCGCAGCCAAGGTGGAGTCGCGGGGGAAGGATAGTGTTGGTATAAGGATGCCCCACTGGCCCTATTTTCTACGACTCTGGTCTCTTCAATCGCACCGTTGATAAAGTGGTGGAGGGGCCGCGGGGTTTGAGTAGTGACGGTATTACGAGGTGCCGCTCTCCTTACCTGACTGACTGAAACTTGATTGCCCACGAAACCAGTGCTAGAGCCAGGGCCAGGATTGTCTTCTCCCGAGGAGTGACAGCCATGGGGTGGACAGCGTCTATGGGGTCGCGGATGTGTGCGAAAGCGTCCCCGTGGCCCTGCCAATATGCAACGAAGGTGGTACCACAATAGGGTTTTAGTTAGTACGAGTCCGACATAATCCGTCGTTGCCCCCGCGAGGCGGGTATGCGTAGGCACTTCCCCGTCTAAGTAGAAAAAGGTTAGGTTAGGTTAGGTTAGGTTTAGGTCTGGACTAGAGACGTCATTTTCATAAATTATTATCATAAGGCAAACCGTGAACTGCACTCCCGCTATTCCGTTACCTCTTATTCAATACCTGCCCAGGTAAAGTATGAGATAAATAATATTTTTTATATTGCCTGAATGTTTTGGGTATTCTATAGAATACCTTGGCGTTCTATAAAATACCGGATTATACAGACGATAACATAGATAACTAACTTCACATAGATAAATAATATGTCGTGAGGACAGCACAAAAAGAAAATTAACTGTAAAATTTATGCCACTGCAACCTCCTTGCGTAGATTACGTAATTCTCTTCCCACGTCCACCAAAAGTATGCTCTGTTGCAGACTCTTCTTTCCCCATTTTTGACTATGCGGACGTCAGCTATCTATATCTCACCGAAGTTCAGCTTAATAAACTTGAGCGAATTCACGAATTTTGTATAAGGGGTATATTTGGACTACCTAAATATGACCATGTCTCTCTTTTTCGTACTAAGCTCAAGTGGTTGCCAATACGACTTCATCGGAATGCTCTGATACTTCATCTTCTCTATAGCGTCCTCTTTAATACTTCTTACACTTCCAAAAATCCTTTTGAGTTTCTTCGTGATTCCCATTCACGTAACTTGAGATCAGCTGAGAGCTTGAAGTTGAATATGCCACTACACACTTATAAATTTATGAACAAGTCTTCTACTGTACAGGCCGTTCATTTATGGGACGAACTGCCACTGGCAGTAAAACGCGCACCATCCTTACCAGTATTTGTAAAAACTAGTCAAGAATCACATTACCTCGCACTTTAAGTTGTAATTTCGCTTCCACTCTAGCCATTAAATATAATACATTTATATATAACATGTAGGACATTGATTGTACTTAATTAAATGATTCAATATATTATATGAAATATTGTATTAGACGCATAGGTTGAAACGCATGGCCTGAATCATAGAGTAATTAGACTTAGACTAGAGTGATAGCGTCATTCAAAATTCCGTTCCAAGTTGAAGCAACAACGCGATGAATGTGTGCATAAGTGTTTATAAGTAAATGACTTTTTCCCTAAAATATGGGGAAATTGTAATAGTAGACAAAGTCACGAAATTAATATTTAGGTTGCATTTAGAATTATTTATATATTATTTGCATCGAGAGAAATGTAAAATTACTTATATTTGTTAACTGTTTTATTTAAATTATTTATATACGTACTATCTAGTGCTATGATATATATTCACAAATTAATTATGTTATTATATTATTCTGTTAGAAGTGGTATATTTATATAAGTACATACA